>LPNX010875206.1:379978-485280 GCA_001517045.1 Pseudotsuga menziesii | reverse complement strand
TATTAATATGGATTCGTTGTACCTAGCCTTTTATGTAACCTACAAGAAGCGTCTTAGGAAGAGGTAAAGGGGTTTAAAGTTAAGTAAAGAAGTGTTTTTTCACACTTTTGGCTTGTAGATCTAGGAGTCAGAGTAGTCCCTTCTCTTAGTAAGCCGTTGGCCATATGACTAGAGGTGAAGGTGCACTACTTCCACTAGTGCCTCCGCCCTTGCTACGACTTTCACTCAATAAACATAATTGATTGCGGGGTTCCAGCCTATCTAGGGTATGAGTAAGAGAGCATAAGGGCTTTGCTCCTTCCTAGCATGTCTTCGCAACTCAATCTACTGAGTATTTATAGGTACCTAGTTGTGAGTGAAGCTAACCCCTTAAATTGATGGCAATAGGATAGTTCCCACGGGTTGATCCCCTACTATTATTTAGTAGATGGGATTGTATATTATTCCCATGGAGAGTTGGGATCTTATCCCTACTTCTTAGTTATATTATTATATTTAGTTATTAACTTTTAAGATCTAAATATAAAATATTAAATTGATGGCAATAGGATAGTTCCCACGGGTTGATCTTTATAAACAATTGTTAGTTATATTATTTACAATGTATAAAGATAAATATTAGCAATGTAACTAAAATAAACTTTAAATTATTATTTTTAGCACTCAACTTTAAATTAATTATTTTTTCTTTTCATTTAATGCAAATATAAATTTTAATAAAAACTTTAGAGTTTTATCATCTTTTCACTTTTTTAAAGTTTTATTACCATTTTTTCACATTTACTTTTGAATTTTATTTTTTTTAAACATTTATAAATTCTTATTTTTATTTTGCAAATTAACCCTCACTATGTAATTAATTTGAAATTCATTAAAATCTATTTATTAATAAAAATATATAAAATATTAACAATGCACAGTTATTAAGAATATTAAGTGATAAAATTGTTTATATCAAATATTAACAATGTATAAAGATAAATATTAGCAATGTATAAAATAATGGAAGAAGTAAATTAGGATTTAAATAAAGACAATGATTTATGAATTAAAAATATTATTTTAACCAGATATATAATCAAATTCAAATTAAAAATTTATAAAGTTTAATTTTTTATATTAAATTTAAATTTAAATTTTATTTTTTAATATTAAATTTAAATTATTTTATATTAAATTAAGATAAAGCTTATGTCAATTTAGGAGATAGTAAAAATCACTTCAGATTCTCTTTTAAAATATACAATAAAATCAAATATCAAAGTTTGTTTTCTTAATTATTTCTTAGTAAAATTAATGCATTGAGAAGACTAAAGTATCATTAATAATCAAGAAAAATATAACCAACAAAGTTACAATCCAAGGTATAGACAATGGATGTAAATTTTGAATGCTCTATGCCTAACTAGGTAAATCAAGTTTGAAACTTTGAACTCGAATCATTGGGTAGTGAGGACACGCCGAGATCATTGTTGTTCTTGAACACTCGGATAAGCACCTCGGCTACCAAAAATCTGCCCAATAAAATAACATCACATCAAACCATATACATATAGAGAACTGTAAAATAGCATAATACAATTGTCTTTGGCTCTTTTTTAAATAATGAAGATGTCACGGGCTCGAGCATGGGGGCTTACACAATCGGATACCTATTCCATAACACTTTCTCTCTCACCATTCTTGCTTGTGAATACGTTGGTCTGAAGATGTAAGGTTCCCTAGACGTGTTTTCCAAGAATTCGATGGCACCTGTTCCATAACACTTTCTTTCTCACCATTCCTGCTTGTGAATACGTTGGTCTGAAGATGTAGGGTTCCCCGGACGTGTTTCCCAAGAATTTGAGCGCTATCTCAGTGTTCTGCCGTCTGAGAAGAAAGTTGCCCACCCCAAAACGAATACAAATACAGTAAGCAGGTAGAAGCAAGCTTAACAAAGAAAAAGAAAAACCACAAATATTATCATGAATATACTTACATAAAAGGCAATGACAGTGCCAAAGGAATCACCGGAAACCAACTTGATCTGCATAGTGAAGTGCCCAAATAAATATTCCAACCTTGGACTCGAACCCCACACCTATTAACCCCATATTTCATTTAACTTTGTTATACCTAGCGACTGATAAAAGAGGCATTTAACTTTGTTATACCTAGTGACTGATAAAAGAGGCAGGCTATAATTTCAAGCTAGATGCCTTCAATCCTTCTACTGCAATGGAGCAGAATCCAAGTGACGAGCTGTTTTTTAGTTGCCTTTGGTTCGAGAGGAATTCGAGCTGAGAATAAAAACAATGAGAGGAAAGCAAGATGAGTTGAAACTTTGAAAGTAGTAGTTGGTATAACATTAATCTCCATCCCATCGAGTTGTTTTACCCTCCTCAGTTGCCTCCTCTGTCACCTCTGCCAGGAAACGTTAATGCATTTCGGTACGTTCTCCAGCGGTGGGCGGCGGTGGCAGCAGGACGGAGGCGGACAGGGCTGCCGGGAGCGGGCCGAGTTTTGAAACTTTCCGTCAATGCTGGACGTAGGGACCCACGCCAGGTGGCTTATCCATCATGAACGTACATGCTGGATAAGCTCAGCCCATGTTGTCTATGAGCTTCTCAGCTTTATGTGCAGATTCACTAAAGCTGAGAAGCTCATAGACAACACGTTGTCACATCACGCATACGTTAACTATGTCGTCGTCATGGGTACGTTACAGAGTGTGTGGACACGGTCTGTGGACACGGAGAGGCTCCTCATAGGTACTCGACAGACGACTAGTGGAGGACGAAACCTTCACAGAAGAGCAGTCCCTTAAAAAACACCGTCGGTGTACTAAATCATAAATAACATTTTATTATATTTGTAATATGTGATATTCTTTAGCAATTGAAAATAAACTACATGAATTGATGCTAAAGGTTAAATGCCCATGAGTTTTAATGGTATTTTTCCAATAAACATAGAAAAGAATGTCTCTATTAAAATAAATTACATAAATTGATGTAGTTTATTATTAAAATCCCAATTGATGTAGTTTATCTTTAAATGCCCATGAGCTCTAATGGTATTCTTCCAAATTCCAATAAACATATTGGAAAAGAATGCCCTTATTAAAAATAACCAAATTCCAATAAACATATTGGAAAAGAATGCCCTTATTAAAAATAAACTACATGAATTGATGTCAAGAGTTAAATGCCCATGAGCTCTAATGGTATTCTTCCAATAAACATATTGGGAAAGAACTATTTGTTATTGTTAGCCCACGAGCTCTAATGGTATTCTTCCAATAAACATATTGGGAAAGAACTATTTGTTATTGTAAACAATATTGCAAATTAACAATATTGCACAAAAATTTGAGAGTTCTCCACTTTTTTTTAATTTAAAAGAGAACTTTGATATATGTTTACTATTTTGACGCTAGGATTTCAAAAATGGGATATGCTAATAGTATGTATGCATTTGTGAAATGTGAATAAAGCAATAAGTACATTTGTGTTGTATTATGACTTAATCTTTAATATTGATTTATTAACAAACATATTCATCATATGATATCATGATTTGTTCATCATTATATTATAATATTCAAAAGCAAAATTAAATTGCATAAATTATCATCAAAATGAGTTGGACAAATGTAGCAACTAAAAACCAAGTGTAATTTTGAAAAAATATTAAAAATAAAACAATAAAATCTCTTATATAAAATTAAATTCTAATATTGAAATTTACTACATTAAAGCTTTTGACAAACAAAAGGTATTTCAACCATGAAAGTAAGGTCTCTAGGGTGAATAAATACTACTTTTAAATATGTGTAGTACAGAAGTCTTAAAGGTAGTATTGATAAATTGAAAACACCTTCAACAAATGTAATTGCATAGCATGTTACCTCAAAAACTAGCACACTTCTGTGATTGAAGATAGTGGACTCAAATGAAATATGTGGATCCAAACAAGATGAATGGACCCAATGCTATGGTTGACAACTCTTCAAGAAGGTACGCCTAATGTTACCTCAGTGTAACCCTCTTCCCCTTTTGACCTTGCTCCTTGGGCCATGGAAGGCTCCCTGAAAGGAGGTAAGGATAGATCTATACGAAAGCCAATAGAAAGTACTTATATCGGTACAAAAACAAAGAAATATTAGGTTGTGTTGGTCTTGACCTAATTAGGGAAAAGAGAGGTGTCAAAGTGTAATACTCCAAAAATTCGTAAAAATTTAAAAAAATTCATGTAACATAAAATGTTCGCAGTCGTCACTGCCTAGGAATAATTAACTGCTAACGGTTACTTAAATCTGTAATAAAATAGAACTGACTATTTTGTAAATCTCTAGTTTTGAATACTTACTAGTTTGTTTTCATAATTCCAAGTTAAGGAATTGATTTATGGTTTTATATAACAGGAAATAAAACATATGTTTATCTTCTAGTACTAAGTTTGTTTACTATCTTATGACAAGTAGGAAAGAACTTTAGTTGAGATCGAGGCTTACTTAGCTTATAGCTAATGCAGTGAAGTGATGCTTCTTTTACAGGTCCTTTACAGGTAAGAAGTTGTGTTATCAATTTTTTCAGATCGAGATTTATCATCTTCAACTAGCATAGAATAAAATGCTAGTTAAATTATTTGTTTTACAACTTGAGCCATGTAAGAGGTATCGTCGATCTTTATTGTTTAAGAACTTCATAGTTGATAATAAAAATAGTGTTTTATTAAACTGAATTAGTTCGACTACTTTTACTATGACAAAACTTGTTCATTTAGCTTCTATCATTCTATTCTCAGTTTAAAGCTTGTATGTAATTCTAGTAAAATGCATCTTGTGAAACAGATTCCCTTCTACTAAATAATGAGTTATGATCACCTAGAAGATTTATGTTCCAAATAAAATCATAAAGTATGTTGACTGATAACACACATAATAACTAGTACTTAGTACGAAGGATAGTTTAATACTATTCTAATACTTGTCAAAATAGAGATGACTTGATACAAATTGTTTTTCTTTAAAATCTATAGTGTTATTTTTTTTATTTTAAGGGAATAAGAATTTATTCTTCATAGAGGTCTACCGTATTTTCCTTTGTATGATTTCTCATCTCGCATGGGTATTATTGATAAACCATATACTAGTATTCATAATTTAATACCTAGACTAAAGTCCTAGCTAGGTATCTTCTATAGTTACAGGTATATACATATAATTGATTCCATTCTCCATTTTGTATATTCCTAGAACCAAATACCAAGTATTGTTTAATATGAGAAAAACCATGAATAGCATAAGTTTTCTTATACCTTTTTAAAAGTTTTAGCTTATACTAAAGACCCTATTTTAGTTACTACCTCCCATGCTATTTACTATGGATAAACAAGCATAAAACCATTACAAAATATAATGAAACCATGACATGAATTATCACATGGTATTAATTTTTATACACTATTCTATGCAGGCTGAGCAAGGGTTTCGAACTATATGAAACGACCCACAAATTGAAAAGATTTACCAAGCCACGTGGTGGCCATATGATGGTTAGGTTTTTGCGTTGACCGAGAACGATATAAAAGTGTTTTTAAACCCTAAAAAATTGCATTCTTCCTAGTCTTATGTCGCTGCTGTGAGTATTTGTGAGTGGCAGGTGCATGGCCGCAAGGTTTCGCTGTCAACACTTACACCTTTTGTTGTAGGCTCCTTATGCCATCTTTTGTTCCTCTGCACTAAAGGGTTTGTGTGTTTACTGTTTGTGTTGAGCCACAAAACTCTTTGTATTGTCATTAGCTTACCTCTGTATGCATTATTCTTTGTACGCTGGTGTAATCGTGACCTGAGGACGGTGAGCACGACTTTTGGTTTGTCGTGGTGTGGCTTGAGCTATTTATCGTCATTTTTGAGTTGGGTGTGAAGGTCAGATGTTTTTGCAGCCCACTCTGTAAAGTGGCTTTTGACTCTGCTCTGTTGTGGGGCTCAGATCTAAACTCTGTTAGCCGTGTTTTCCTTCAGTGAAGCTCGTTGTCTTTGAACGGTGGCTAGGGTTTGTACTCATACTTCTGCAGGGTCGATAAATCCATAATGCAGGTAATAAATACTTCACTTCTTTGTCTTTAAAAGATTTCATTATACACCAGTACTTTCTCATTTGATTTTTTATACTTGTTAGCTTCATTGTGCAAGTGTTTAACCTTTAAAGAGAGGTGTTGACAAACGTCGAAGGATACCTGCATCGATTCCATGTTGCGCACAACCCTGGTAAGCCTCGGTCTCATTAAGGTTTCTCTCGTCGTGGTGTATGGTGTTAATTTTTAGTTGATGGAGTTCGTTGGGTTTTTTGTTTTCAGCTCAGCCATGATATACTATGTTGTAAAAGTTTGGAAAGGCCATGGGAGGATACTTGATGTTTGGTTTAGTTTAAAGAAGCCCTAGTGGTTGTTTTAGAAATGAGGGTTAGGGCTTTCATATCCGAGACAATTTCCTTCTCTGTTGTAGATTTTGTTTATAGTGATGTTGTTTTTCGAACAGGCGTTTAAGCCTTCACTTTGTGATGTAAAAAGGCCATAGGGCCGTAACTATTATAATTCAGTTTTAGGGTTTAATAGTTACTTACACCTTGAAGCTTGTTTACTGTTTATATATATATATATATATATATATATATATATATTATGTGGTTTTAAAACGAAGAAGGAAGACTTGTAATAATTTGGTTATTTTAATTATTTCTTGTTGCAATTAACCTTTCAAAGGTTTGTGGTTAAGTAAATTACTATTTAATTTGTTTTATGTGTAAATTGTATCTTAAGGGTTTTGACAGTAGGGTTTTAAATCGTAACTTGGTTCTCATTGTCAGTAATGGCTAAAAGAAAATTTAATAATATCTTCGGTATCTTTATTGTTTCCTGTTAAAAAAATATAATGATGTGTTTTTAATCACATGCTGTGTATAATTATTCAAACAACTTTTAATATTGTTCTTTGGGAAGGATGTATAAATTTCCTATAATCTTTTACTTGATGCTTAAGGTTACATAAGATAGAGTAGATAGGTTTTACTTTATTTGAGAAGTAAAAAGGACAATTTTCGTGCTAATAAAAAGGGGTGTATAAATTTCGTTTGTATATATATTTACAGTTAACTCAAAACAGGTTTATTTATAAACCTTAATCCGTCTTAGAATAATTACATAGTTAGTATTCCATTTTTGGGGTTACCCTAGTTTGCATTTTTACTTAGATGAATTTATTCAGTAAATGTTTAGCCTTGTATACTGTTTCTTTAAGTTAATTTTAGTTATGTTAATTCGTGTTTATATAACAGCTGTTAATTATTAAAATAATAGACTTATAGAAATAATTTTATCTACGATGTAAACCATTACACAGACTAGTGTTTTATACCTTTAGATCTTTCCTAGGAGTTTTGTTTATTTTGTTCAAGTACTCTAACTAAATGAAAAATATAAAAAGAAAACATGCATACAATTTAAACATATGAACCTGTAGAACATATTAATATCATATTCATGCATACTTCATTCAATTCTTTATCTGAAATTAAACTAACCTACTATACTAGAGTACTACCTTATAAAAGGTGTGGAAAAATGCATGTTAGGTATTTTCTTTCTATCTATCAGTTAAACGAGAAATTCTTCTAAACATTTACCCTAATCTATCTAGTTCAGAACTTAACTATCTTTTCATGACATATACGTTTCTCCCAACTAACCCTAGCAGCAATAAGGATAGAAGCATAGCATATCATTGATTAAACTTAAACTTTCTAGATAATAGTAAATACTTAGATAGCTGAATAAAATAAGTAGAACCTGGAAATATAGATGAGGTGACAACAGCTTAAGGAACCTGTTCCTCCCAACCAACTCCTGGAGAAAATCTAGACTGCAAATCTCAGGACCCTCGAGCTTGTCTCCTGGTCCACCTGGTAGAAGTTCTGGGTGAGAAATGTAGTTTAATAATCCTCTGCAACTCTATTTATTTTTCAGCAGCTATCAGTTCTGCATGCAGTAGTCTGAACTCAGCTTAGAATAACTGCACTAGTTCAGGTCTTCAGCACTTTTCCACTCAAACTTACTTCAGCTAGTCCCCTCCATCGAATTTTCTTATGCACACCATTCACTCAGAATGTTCACAAGTCAGGAATGAGCAGCCTCAACTGTCTTCAATGGGAAGTTTTATTAGCATGCCTAGGTATTTTGGGTTAGTTTTCACTTAATGAGCCACCTGCTCTTGTTCCACTTTCTTGGGGAACATGACCACAAAAATAGGGAAGTTGCCACCTGCAATAGCTAGAAGTAGTTTGAGGATGCTGCCAAGTGTCAAACTACTCTCATCCCAGCCTACTCCATGAAGTGACTAGTAAAACACACATTTAATAGCTTCCCTAAGTTGTTGTCTCGTCTTTCATTTATTTATTAATAAAATATTCAACAATTACATTCAATTATCCTTAACCCCACTTGGTCATTAATTACAAACTTTAAAATAAAATATAACATAATGTTTCTTAAATCATAAAATGTTTTGCAAATTGGGGCATGTGACACAAAGGCCTAACAAGAGATATCTTCATGGGAGGAATGTCTCACTTACAACACAATGTTATCGTGCATGCAAAACTCTAATTAACTCTTACCTTTGATGTCTCTGATATTGCAAGGCAAGAGAACCCGAGATCTTACCGTGAGAGAAAAGAAAAGAAGAAGAGTGTAACCCTCTCAAGAATTCTACCCCTTGTAAAAGCCTTGCAAGATGAAGTATTAACCTTCAAACACCAAGAAAATACCACATTGGAGCTTCTAGATGCCAATAAGTGAGGTGAACACCACTTCGCCAAGATAGACAAGAAGGAAAAGAGAAATAACTTTATTTGATCCCATGATCATGTGTCACAAATGAATGTGGAGTATCTTGTTTATATGTGTGAAAAGACATACCTCTTCAAAAAGACACAGCTTTTCACTCCTCTAGGTCGACCTACTTAAAATAACTTAAATGAATTTTCAATGAGATTTTAGGCTTTGTCACCCACATGCCGAGGAAAAAACTTCACAAGACATAAAATAATAATAAAAATGATGAATCTCTACAACTTGATGAAACGTTGAGCATGGAAGGAGGTTTTCATGTCCCCACTTACCCCAACTCCCTCCTTTATGTAGTACAAACTCTTCAAAATGATGATGTCATTAGTTTGGATTTGCTTGGGCCAGTATGAGGGTTTACACATGACAAAATAAGTCCAAGTGGCCATAAATGAGGAGTGCTAAGACAAATATAACAACCATTACACCCGCAATCACCTTCTACAAAGCATAAACATGGTTGGGATCCCCTAAGCTGTGTGTCCAAATGAATTCATCTCAAGAAGCATCGACCACCAACCTAGGGAACAAATGGCCCAATATGATGGCAGACTTCCATACGTCAGGGGGCAGTCGCCAATGCCACTAAGTCAATGATTCCTAGAATGAAAACCAAGAGGGCTTACCATGAGAAGACCACGGGTTTTGAGTCCCACCAGACCAACACTCTTACATAAACAAGCCCCAGACTCGGCCTTTACAATGAAACTAGCCCCTACTCTTTGGCATATCTAGTATGACACTGTGAAACATCTTGAGGGTAACAACTAGCTCCAACTGTGAAACATGCGCTTGTCCCGGGAGTGCATGAGAACCTCAGAATCATCTATGATCTGTAGGCCTACACACACTTCAAACAACAAGTTCATCAAATGCATTGGAGGAAGATACTTTTGTCTTTCCTTGTTCAAATTGAAATCATATGCATAAAGTAAAAAGTGGAATGCATGGGTAAAAGTAAATGATAAAATCAAATGCTTATGCAATAGATTATGTAACCTACCTACCTACTCTAAGCATGATGAGAGAGAATTAAGTCAAGTGAAATTACCACCAATGAAGCCTCCCTCTGTCGTTTGCAATAATCCAAGACAAAAACACTTCAATGATGAACTGAGTAGAAGTCGTTACCTTTGTCAAAATGTAGTTATAATGATAGAAGAGAACATGGACCTAGAATCCTTCAAACTCTTGCGACGGGGAACTTCTTTTCTCACAAACACTTTCTATTTATGCTTAGACTAGACTCACGTACAAACTGCTTTAATCATATACCTGCTCTCCAAAATTTGTTTGTTTCCCTCAATGTCTTTTAAAACCAACAAGAAACATTGAAAGATACTACTAGACATAAGATCTCAAATCTACCCTAGGAGAGGGCACACTGTGTTGCCATGATATTGAAATAAAACCATTTTCTTGTTGTCTAGAACTTGCAATTACTCTTTGAGGGACATGGATGTGAATGAGAGTTGAGATCTACCCTAGGAGTGGGTAAATCCATTTGTTCAACATTCGCGATAAAACACTCCATATTTAACCACATGACATCATCAATGGTGAGCGAGTATGGTTAAACCAAATCTTTAGAGATTTCACCAAAGATATGCTTTCTAAGGTCTTCAAACTTTACACTTTTCTCATTGGAAAAATAATATATGGGCTTTCCAACAAATTTCCAAGAATCAATACCCATATCATACTCATTAGGAAAATATACATTATCACATTTGTGGCAGGTTGTTCCCATGAAGATGGGTAACACTTTTTGGCAAACAGAGGGATTGATAATGATAAAAAATCATCCCGATCGAACTTTTGTTAAGCCCTCAATCGAGGGTTGAAAAAACTCTCTATTAAGCTAGACTGCTCAATCAAGAGTTTTATTAACCCTCGATCTAGATTTTAAAATATCAATCTAGATTTTTTGAAAAGCTCGATCTAGCTTTTAAAATCTAGATCCACCTTTTAAAAGCTAGGTAAAACTTTTTTTTAAAGCTAGATCAAGCTTTTTTTAAAAAGCTAGATCAATCTTTACAAAAAAAACTAGATCAAGCTTTTAAAAGCTAGATCAAGCTCCTTAACTCATAATCTACGCACTTTATAATAATAAAAAATATTTCACAAAGCTCGATTGAGCTTTCGATTTAACCACATTTAAACCCTCAATTGAGATATTTGTTGCATGTCGGAATTCACAAGGAATATCTGTGTTTTGAGGGCTTCAATTTAATAAATGAGTAAAAAATTGAATGTTCACCATCACTTTTGGACAAATAGTGTTAACCATGGTCATGGATTCACCCAGAAATCATCATCAATAGCAAAAAGATCCCCAAATATGTCATCCTAAAAAAATTGTCTTCAAGAGTAAAATAGAGAGGAATGATCATCAAACCTTCATTATCTTAAAGAGAACAAAGAGATGCATCAACTATGTATTCATCGTTATTTTCAATGGAGAATGGATTTTCAATATCTTCTTCATGAATTTCTTTGACAAATTTTGTATTCATGTTGTTTTGAATTTGCATAAAAAACAAACTCTATATTATCCAAGATGACACCCTATTCACTTTCACACGACGAGAAAAAACCACAAGCATCTTCCTCGAAACTTGTGTGACTCAATGGCTCAAGTACAAGACTCCCATCCCTCGAAGAATCATAAATGGGAGGGCCAAGAAAGCTCCAATAATTGTCAGCTTCTTTGTCTCGTAGAGAGATATTGTCATTCTCTTCCAAAAGGCCCATGACATCATGAGAATATTTTGAACCATGTTAAAGAGAAATCATTGTTTCCTAGACTTCAATTTTTAGGGCACCTTCATATTTATTTTCAAGAGTACTTCCTTCTTGGATCATAGGACTCAAGATGTCATCATCTTTAGCTTCCTTAAAAAAGTATTGAGCGGAAGACCCCTCAATAATGGATCCCACATGAGAGCTTTCTAGGGGTTGATCTTCATCACTATCTTCACCTAATGAGCTAAAACTGTCATCATCCATGAGATCCAATGTTCCCTTTGAAATAAGGATCCCATCTCTCTTAAAAAAAACCATGATAAATTCTTCGAGCGAGTGAACTTCTTTCTTTGGAATCCCTTCATACCATTCGTATACATCATCGTCCATTGGGTCGAAAGACAACATGAACGTCTTCATGAACCACTTTTAAGTTTGAAATAGCCTTCATAAATGCTTTAACATCACACTCAACTAAATCCTTGTTTTCATGAATTTTTGGAATGTATTTCTTCCAATCTTCCTTATACGGATGAAAGCCATGGAGTTGATTAGGATATTGGGACTCCTGAGAAATCTAATTGATCAAACCAATCTTGTACCCATTCTTCATCATAAAATGCCATATCATATTTTTATTGATGCCAAAATGTGTGGAGTCGACAGAATGAGCTTTTCTTCTTAACTGAAGGATGTGCTCACCCCCACACTCAACAATGTGATCAATAGCTAAGGGATTTGTTTTGCAATGTACTTCTTTGTTGTCTTCACTGGACTCTCCAGATAAGACTCACCAAGTTAGTACTCAACAATAATCTTACCAAAGTACAAAACAAAAACTTACCTCAACCTTCTCAACAAATATGTTTTTCTTTGCGGAGAGATAGGGCTTTGAACCAACAACTTCAAATGTCCCTGACAACAGCGCCAAAAAATGTTACCTCAAAATCCAACACTCTTCCACGATCGAAGATAAGTTGACACAAGCAAGATGAGTGTACCTAGTTGACCCAGTGCTATAATTGGAAACTCTTCGAGGGATTACACCCAATGTCATCTCAATGTAACCCCCTTCCTATTTTAATCCTTCTCCTTGGTACATGGGAGGCTCTGTGAAATGAGGTAAGGATATATTTGTAAGAAAGACAATAGAAAGTACTTCTACCCCTACAACACCTTCCCACTGTTAGTAGACGAGTGCATGATGGAGTCAACGATATATGTCTACAATAACCCCTTTAACTTGGAAGGTTTAGAGCAAAGATGAATGTGTAACCTGCTAATGTTATTTTCTACAACAAAATCCAACAACAGAAAACACGAGATATCTACAAACTAATTGTCAAAATTTCATGAAATTTACCTACTAACAACCAACAAGACGAGGTGCATCACCCCTAGAGGGTGCCCCTTTATTAATGGATGAAAGATATGATTTAATGTTTATTTGTGCTTTCGGTGAATAATGGATGAAAGATATGATTTAATGTTTGCAATTTACCACAATCAAGGTGAATAAAAAAATCTCTTGGCCTCAAATTCCTCGTGGGTCCTTTAAACTAACCTTGGATTTTACCCAAACTTCCTCAAACCCCTAGGGTTTGATTTATTTAATGAAATGGACCTACAATAACTCAATAACTAGATCTGAAACAACCCTTTAGGGATGGCATCACCTTACCCTTTGATGGTGTCACCTTCTTTAAGGCACATTTAGGGATAAATTTGGTCTTTTGTGCAATTTTTCTAACTTTTTGGGGGTTTTTCAATATTTTATCTCAGTTTGAAATCTATTGTTGCAATTGAATATTTCATAACCTGTAAATTAAATAACTAGGGCATGAAAATAAAACATTTTTGGATTTTTGCAAAATATAAGATTTTTAGGGTTTTTCACAACATTTGATTTCTTTGTATTTTTCACAATATATAGTACATAATTTTGATAAAAGAGATTATGAGTGAAGATGAGGGAAATAAAGAGCTAAATATCTTCCCTACAAGGCCACCGAGGAATTGTGATTAATATTTCTCTCAAGAATTGACAATCCAATGTTTATAAATTAAGGCGAAACCAAGAACCTTAGGTTGTCTTGGTCTTGACCTAATTAGGGGAAAGAGAGGTGCTAAAGGCCTAGCAAGAGAGGCACTCCAAGGAGGTATGTCTCACTTACAAGACAGTGTTATCATGCATAAAAAAACCTTAACTAACCCCTACCTTGGATCTATCTGACAGTGCAAGATGAGATAAACAAAGATCTTACCATAAAATAAGAGCAAATAAAAAGAGAGTAACCCTCTCGACAATTATTTCCCTTAGAAAATCCATGCAAGATTAAATATCAACCTTCAAACACCAAGAAATACCACATTGAAGCTTCTATATTCCAATAAGTGAGGTGCACAACACTTAACCAGGATAGACAAGTAGGAAAAGATAAATAGCTTTATTTGATTCCATGATCTTGTGTTACAAATGAATGAGGAGTAGGATTATTTATATGTGCCATAAGACATGCCTGTTCAAAAACACAATTTTTCATTCATCTAGGCTAACGTACCTAAAACAGCTAAACCTCATAAGACAATATAATAATAAAAATGATGAATCAATGCAACTTATGAAACGTTGAGCATGAAGGGAGCATGACATGCCCTAACCAACCCCAATGATGTGCTTTTTCCTTCAACGTCCTCCTCCTTTAGGTGGTATAAGCTCTTCAAAGGGATAATGTCATCATAAATTTGGCTTTGCTTGAACCAAGACGAGAGTTTATGCATGACAAAATAGGTCCAAGTGAGCATAAATAAGGTGTGCTAAGATGGGTATGACAACCTTTACACATGCAATAACCTTCTACAAAGAATAAACATGAGTGTGGTCGGGATCCCTTAAGCCATGTGTCCAAATGGAGTCATCCCAAGAAGCACCAAGCACCAACCCAAGGAACAAATGGCCCAAAATGACAGGAAACTTTTGCCTATCAAAAGGCAGTCAACAATGCCACTAAGCCAACACTTCCTGGAATGAAAACCAAGAAGACCTGCCATGACTAGACAACGGGTTTTGATTTCCATCAAACCAACACTTTTACATAAACAAGTCCCAACTCTTGGCCATTACAATGAAAAAAGACCCCTCTTTTGCATTTCTAGTATGGTACACTTTAGAACATTTGGAGGGTAACATATCCCATGCTAAACCTAAACAATGAGCTTTAAACTACAGTTTTGTAAATTATAGATGATTGAAAACATATGGAATTCCAACTAGACACTTGAGAGTGTTTGAAAAATGTTCTATTGGACTTCCCACAAGCCTAATACAATACATGATTATGACCCGCCAATTATTGCATAATTATTCCTTATCTTACTACTTATGTACAAATGAAGGGATGTTTATGTCTCCACTCTAGGAACATTTAGAGGTATATGAGATGTTCTTGGGGGAACTTGGGTAGAAATGTTATACCCCTACTCAACTTCCATAATCATCCCTCTATGAAAAACTATCTAGCATCTCTAAGTGGATTATTAGCCAACAAGATAGTAGAACAATAGCATTATGATTGAATACATCTCTCATGGTTCCTTTTTAGTGTCTATGAAAGTTCCTCTCTTCACCTAAACTTTTTAGTTTTAGACTATAAAGGTTACTTGTAATTCCACTTGTTATACCTCTACTTCCAACCATGTAAAGGAAGACTAAAGTGCAGTTTTCAAGATGTTAATTCAATTTTACCTTAAAATTTTACTTTTGTATATTGACACTTAGGAATTAAAATTAACATGGTGCATGCAAAATTAAAGGGCAATTGTTTTAAAATTTTAGGAAAATTATTAATATAGGATAATTAAAGTGGGTTAATGGGATAGAGGAATATGCAGTTAACAAGGTGCATGCAAAATCTCTTTACTTTCCCTCATGTTCATTGTATTATGATAGCCTTCTATAACAATCACTTGTCTTCATAGTGGCTAGAGGCTTAATAAAGAAGAAATAATTGTTTTCCTTAATCATACACATAGTCGCACTAATGATAATTGATGCCTTGATGAGAGTATGGTTAGGATTAACATTAGGATCACAATCTACCAGACTGAGTGATCAAAATTATGCTTCTAAACCCAAGCAAATTGTTGATATGGCTAAGGAGGGTAGCGCATTAGGATTTATTCGACATAATGCACTAGAAATTTATGTTGCTTATCAATTTCTAAAGAATGTAGGGTATCTATTTAAAGATTTTGCTTAACAAAGATAGGACAATGAATTTCCAAATAACCATTGATGAGTCATGCAATTAGTCAGAGGTTGACAACAACTCAATGCAAAATGAAAATAACTATCAAGTCTCTAGCTGCACGTTGTAAGGGGGTGAGCAAATGTGAGTTGATGCCAAGTTTACTAAAATGCATTCAACATGGTGTCCACTCAAGTGGTCCAACTAAATATGGTATTGAACAAATCTTGCTCTAAATCATGCATTATGTTCAAATCCATGTGGTCATCGTGTAATCAATCCATCAATATCCATCTTGATATTGGGATTTCTAATTCTTCAATGAGTTTGACAACTTTTGTAAAGAATTCTGCAGTTCTTGTACAATCAAGAATTGTTGCATGAATTAATCAAAACTAGATAAGAGTCACACATGTGTTGCCGATGAGAAATGCAATGCTATTATTTGTTAATGTATGTCCATAAGTGTCTGTAGGATTACATTTGTCTGCTTTGCACTTGGGTGGTGAAAACGTGTTTCCTAGAGTGCCATTGATTTGTAACATGTGATTCCAAATCTATGATGCTCTTGTCTAGTTTCTTCTAGAGGTCAATGGTCTCTCTATTTTCTTCTAACTTGACCAGCTTGGCACTGTCCTTAGGGAAATCAATGTCACAGCCCTTCACCTAGTGAACATATTAGGTTGCTTTATTGATTCACACGTGTTTTGCCAACGAGAAATGTAGTGCAACGTCCAATGTGCGACAATGGTGGCTTTGCAATTTGTAAGGTATGTGCACTAGAATGAGAGGATGGATTATATTTCTTCATTATGTTGTTGGAAGCAACAAACTCTTACAATGTTTCGATTCTCTTAAGCTTATACTATATTAACTTTATGAAACACTAGCAAGATTCCTCAACTTCTTAAGTAGTTGCTTAGTGAAGTATCTAAAATCCTAGTAGTAGATTGTCCAAAGGAAAAATGTCCATGATATCTTTTGACACTGAAGGAATAACATGTAGTGTTAGAAATTGAATGCATATATTACACCATACACCATTGTGTTTTGGTTTTCTTTCACCTTTTCATAATTTTAAATGGCAACGAAGGTTAGTATTTTCATTAGTGCACACTCTCATTCATTTATTGGTGTAGAGTTTGAAATTTGTTGGTGTAGAGTTTGACATTTAGATATGTTATGTTTCTACCTTTCCACCGCATTTTAAGAGAAAATATAGTAACACACATAAGTCTAGATGCAATGCACAAGTATAGTTTCATGATTCACTATGTCATTGCCGTTAATTGCTAACTGTTATATGGTACCAAAGCAGCGAGATCAGAAGCCGTGTTAGAAAAGAACAAGGCGTTGTAAATTTTGAAGGCCAAGGCCATCATCTCCTTGGCCTTGGCCTTGGCCTTGGCCACCATCGTATCCAGAAACAACTACCATTTCTAAGAGATTCCAAAGTCTAAAATGTGAGTGATACATAGGCTCCTATCTGCGAAGAATTTTGAAATGACAACCAACGAATCTTCGTAATCTATCAGTCGCCAAAGAAAATACGAAAGAAAAAGGAGCTGCTGACTGCAATTACGTATTCATCGTGTGGTTTGAGGTTTCGATACAAAGAACAACCTGCATTTTTTTTTATTGAGAATTTGAAAAATCCGTCGCCTCGAGCCAAGCCACCATACAAGTCGTCATTTATTTCACCTATAGTTGGGGATATTTTATGATTCAACATTTTCTCAATATTAGCATTTTTTGTTTTGTTTAACGTAGCAGAAAACCTTTACCCTTCTGCCTAATCATAATAGAGGACAATAAAATCAGAGGATGTTTTCATGTTTTTAAAGAGTTAGTAGTCAAGGAAGGGATCTACCTGATGCTCAGCATGGGTTGTTGTTTAGATAGTTTAAGAGATAGCTTAATTTTGTATAATAAAGTTACATTTTGTTAGTGGCCAAGTCAATTAATGTTTAAGACATAATTAGGTTTCAAGTAACATGAATTTTATAAAAGAGATTTATTGTTTTTTTATTCATGGACTTGAAGATATTAAAGAATATTATTATTGAGTCTATTTGTATTAGGTTTAACCTTATCGAAGGTTTTGTGCATGCCTCATTTTTTTCTCATTCATCACACATCTAAGATTTGGTTCATGATTATTCATTGTGGAATTAATAATTACATGTCATTACCATTCATTCCTAATTGTTATAAACTTCCTCTACTTGTCCACCAAAATTCTGTAAAAAATAAGGGTAGTACCTATAATCCCTACATAGAGCATGAGAGAAAAACTTGGAATTCCTTCATGTAATAGTTTTTTCTAATTTGACTTCAATTATTCAAACCCTCAAGCTTGGGTTACATTTTGATGCTTTGGGAGGTGATTAATAACTATGTAAAAGGATATTAATTTTATAAATGTCTCAATTACCCAAAGAAATGAAATGATTGGAACCATTATGACTTCAAAATTTAAAAGTTGGGAATTTTCATGTAATTGGGGTCATTTTGCTTTCCATTACTAGGCCTTTTGTAATTGTTGGCATACTTGTGCAAGGACTCTATGAATGTTATAAGGCATAATAGCATTGCTCATTGCTTTTAGTAATGCTTGCAAAAAAATTTATAGTGCAACTATTCATTTACTATAAATTATGTTTGCTGGTTGGTTTTTGTCAAGTCCTTGCTTTGCATCAAGTAGTATTAGAATGGGATTGGCCCTGCATGAGTAAAGGTATCACCATGAATAGTGGTTGCATGTAGTTTGGCGAAGGCAAGCAAGTTTTCAAATATCACCGGTGAAGGAGATTTGTCAAAGGATAGTTCTAAGAGTGAAACAATTGAGAAGGCAACTCGGAGAGAGGGATTTCCTAGAAAATGGAGTATTTATTACCTAGAAAATGGAGTATTTATTCTCCAAATAGATATAATGACAAAACATCTTTGAATTAGAGATGATTGCTTCACTGACAATGGATTTGGAAATGTGAAAGGATTGCATGGAGGGAAAAATATTGCAGTATGGGCTCAAGGAGCATAAACACTAGAGAAAGGAAACTTAATAATAATGATAGAGAGAAGAATTAAATCTTAGAGATGTTTACTCTTATTGAATACTTAGAGAAGAATCCTTGGAAAAAGAGATCTATATAAACTAAGATATTTGAGAATTCCTTGATTAAAGCAATGGAGGAAAGGATTTGGGTTTTAACAAAAACCCAATAAAGTAAGAGCCTTATCAATACCCAAAAGAATTCAAGGATGTGTATGGAAAATACTCTTTCCCATAAAACCTCAAGATTAAAGGGGCAAAGGAAAAAAAATACCAAAAAAAGAAATTGGATATGGTTGAAAAATAAACTAATTGGGGCGTTATTGAAGATAATAAATTTGTTGAAGAGATAAATAAGATTGAATAATTTATGACAATCTTTACCTTAAGATGTTTAAATTGTATAAGAAATACCATGTGAAGCAATTGAAGAAATGTTGAACCCAAAGGCCCCTTTGAAAATTCACAATTGTTGTAAAACAGTTGATATTGTTGTTTTTGTAGGAGTAAAAGAAGTGTGTATCCTTTAATAGTTTGATGATTTTTTCCCTTTCCTAGTGGTGGTTTTTGGAACGATTTTGACGGAATCAGGTAAAAATTTTGAAGATTTTTTTCAAAATCTCAAAGAATAGTGTTTAAACTTGCATAATCTAGATGTCCTTGTATATTTGAGGGCATTGAATCCATCTATGCATTCAAAAGCACAATTGAACAACAAAAAGTCGGATTTATTGAAAAATCGTTGGATTCTAGTAAAAGACTCATCTAATAGGAAAAATCGTTGAACTTTTAGACTTCTATGTAATTGATGGCATTGCTAAGATTATTGTTAATTAAAGACATGAAGATTACAAAAGTAGATTATGAGATTGTGTTCTAAGAAAAGATAAATGTGAAAGAAATTATTGTCATGATATGGAATACTAACAATGGAAAGATCCAACGTTGTTCTTGCTTGATGGATAACCAAGATAAAATAAAAATAAAAATAAAAAAGACAAAAAATTTCAACAAAATACCCTTCTTTCATGTTCTTCATCAAGACAATTAGAGGGAAGATGCAATGGCAAATAATGCTACTAGGAGAAATGAAGGAATTCTTTAAAAAATGGGGGAATATCTTCAAGTCACATCCCCTAAAGACTCCAATGCTTGAAACACATAGGTTTCAACATTCATATCTCGTCACTTCTCCAAGTACAATCTGGACAAAGTGTTGAGATAATTGTCCCCTCCACACAATCATGAGCGTAGGGGGAATTAACTCCTCTTCGTTTGGTAAAATGCTTCTCCATAACATTCAAATCAAATGTGGGATACAACCCTTGTATCCCACCGAGAAATCATTTCCTTCAGGAAGGCAAGAAAGCTTTCATGTCTGGAAGGATTCTAGAATAAGCTTAGGATTTCCTCAAAGTCTTCATTGCATAACTAAATTGAAAGTATATTTAGTTATCTCAAGGTCTCATCACAGCTGTTGGGAGGCAAATTTTCGACACTGCAGTTTCAATTTTCTCCATGGAGAAGAAAAATGTACCTTTGGGTTAGCTAATTCCTCCGATGACATGTTATTTCAACATATCGTGTGTTCAATTGGGCCTTCTTTCCCTCTCTCTATTCATATTCTAAAGTGATCATCTTGGAAGAGCTTCACCATATATCATTATAGAAAGCCTGCATTGTCTTATACTTAGGATACCACTATTTGGATGTCTTAGGATTGTGAAAGGGAACACGACTAACACATGTTGGGCAACAAAAATGGATTTCCCAACCTGCAACTAGAATATGCATAATGAGATTATGGAACTAAAGAAGGCCTTAGAAGACATGAAGATCAACTCAAAGGAAACAACTCAACTATCCAATTTATCTCTTCATCGATGCACAATATGGGAATGCAAAACATCTCCATTGTCGAAACTTTGGATGCTCATCGACAACATTTGCTAGTTTGGGAAGAAGAGGTAGACACTCTATGAAACTCTGTCAACAATTGGAATCATAATTCCACCTCATTAGCCTCATACTAGGGAAGTACGATGGAGGAAGATCACAACTAGTTTAGGGAGGAAGAACATTAGAGGAAATTTGGGGTCTAAAATGGACCTCATAAGAAAAGAGTCCACCATAATTTCTTAATGAGTTGGAACTCAAGAACCAATAGAACTTCAAGAAAAACGGTTAGACTTGACATATTTGCCATAAAAAACTATTTTTTCTACGTATTTTCAACATATCTCCTTGTGCTTTTTCTCAAATTTCGAGCGGGAGCACTCATTGGATGTAGAATTGAAGTCCACGTCCAACGAGTACCCACAATGCATACTTTTGATGTACCCCACCCACCAAATATGAGAAAACTATTAAAAATGTGTTACTTAAAAAAGTAACACATTTTTTTAATGTATTTCTCATTTTTCGGTGGGGTGGGGTCCATCAAGCGCATGCACTGTGGTACTCATTGAATGTGGAATTCAATTATGTATCCAACAAGTGCTCCCACTTGAAATTTGAGTAAAACCACAGGGAGATATGTTGAAAATACGAATGAAAAAAGTAGTTTTTTCTCTCTTCCTCCAAAATTCATAAATATTTTTGTTTCCATAGATAGAAACTAGAAGCTCAACCCAATATTGGGGGAACCACCAATCGGTTGTCGATAAGCGCAAACCTAACCTTGATGGACCCAACTAGAATCGAGCCTACGATCCAATGATAGAGGGTTGGATTTGGCCAGGGGGGTTAGACCAATTGGGATACCCATCAGGGATTCATAAATATTATTTTATTATTTTAACTATTATTTTCCTTAGGAGGCCCATTTTAGACCTCAAATTTACTCTAACTAACAGTGCAATTACCGCAAGGAAATATGGATACATAAAGAGTCTCTCAGCCATTTGGATCCAACCAACAATCAAACTAACAAGTAATTTTACATGTTTTGCAAATGCATTTTGATTCTAGGCCTCTTTTACCAGTTTTATACCATTAGAACTTAAAGTTTATACACAACAAGGAATGAATGTAATAATTTTGGAACATTTTTTTTCGACAATAATGATTAGGAGGTTTATATTAAAAAATTTGAAGCAAACAACCAAGCAACAAAAAGATTACCAAAGAAACTGCATATTATCTATTGTCTGATTTCCTCATTTGAAACAAAATTGACGTTAGAAATGGCATAACCCAGTCCCCTTACAGTTTTAAATAATGGCCTCATCTCCCTAGTACAATGGATTATAATACACTTTCCTAATACATATTTGCAGCTAAAAACATAACATATTTTAAAGAAAGATTCTACCATGTTGGTTCTATCTTGAATCTTGTTGGTAGTTGTTGTTGTTCCCGTCCATGTCTGAGTCTGTCAGTTGCACTTGATTACTTCCCACATGTTGTAATGCTATCAACATCGTATTACTTGGGGTCTGGATGTGGAACAAGTCCGACTTCAAAGCTAAATGATGGATGTCGACTTTTATCGAGTGCAGGGAGAAGATATATACACACCCCACATGGGTAAAAATCCCTGGATTGCCCTTGGAATTATGGACGCTTGAAATATTTGCACTTATTGGTGAGAAAATTGGCTTTTTCCTACTTGTCGATGACAACTTTGAAGCTACTGGCCATCTTGCAATTGCTAGGATCCTTGTTGATTTGGACATTGGGGAAGGATTACCTGAGCATATCCTCATCACAAAGGGCTCTCATACTCATAAACAAGTTCTGGAATACTCTGGTATCCCATTCAGATGCAACTGTTTCCACTTATATGGGCACATTGTATAGGATTGCACCATGCCCTTCTTACGCAAATGATGGTCCACACCCCCAGACCGCCATGAAAACTATAATGTGGGTTTATATGACAATGCGTTGATGCACAATCCTGACCCTCTAGTACACAATGCGGCCACTTACCCTAAGGGCAAGGACAATGGGGTTTGAGATTCATTTGCACAACCAACCATTGTGACTAATTTCCAGGTTTACCCTTATTTTCCTCATGGGACTATTTATGGGCACTCCCCGGGATACTATAACCAGGCATCTACATCCATTACGGAGGGTGATTCACTGAACATTGAGGTCACTACAACATCTTAATGGAGGGACTCGACATTTTCTTTGTCTGCGTGATATTATTATTTAGTCCATGGGGAGGCATATCCTTACTTGGCACTCGTTGTCAGTGGTTATGGTATTATGGGTCTGTGTATCTCTTCATCCTTCTACCCCTTATATTGTATCTATGATTATCAGTGTTCTCCCTATCCCTCTAGGATGCATCTCTCATCACCCTTGGCTCTTGCCTATAGGTCCCTATGTCTATATGATAGCCCTTCTTTTAGTCTGACCAACTATCCGGCACCTACTCCTTCAGCAAGGTCCCCTTCCACCAACCATTACACCACTCTAAACATTGTGCCCTATCATACTAATTGTGGGACCCCTACTCTTACTACCTTTACGGACCCTCCACCTCGCCATATGGTTTCATCTAGAATCGATACACTATGTATTACCACTACACACTCAATTCATAAAACTGCCCCACAGAAAGGCCAACACACACCTCATTCGCCACCCGAAAACCATGATTATGATTCCCCACCTTCCCCTTTTGATATTGATCCCCCTCCCTCCTCTTCTGACCTATATCTATAGATTTATTACAAGACTCCACCATGTATTATTCCCACCCTATCCACTGATATTATCGATTGTACTAATCCACTCACTAGTGCTTCCCAGTACCACTTTCTATATATCACTATCAATCATACTAGTTTCATTGGGAGGACTTGTCAATCAGTCGACACGAGTATCTTTATAAGAACTGACAGACTAAGGGGCAGAAGGTCCATTATGGATTATGCAAGAACTCAAGTGATCATGGATATTAGGGGTGGCCGATAAAGTAGCATTAAAGGGGCCTTAGCACACACCCCTTCATCTTGTGTTATCTAATGCATTGCATCTCCCTCAATATTCAAGGGATTGGCCAACCCTCCAAACAACTGGGCCTGAAAAGGATGATCCACCTACATCATCCTGACATTATTCTCATTTAGGAAACTCTTATGGTTGGTGGCATTATCATCAAGGATCTCGTTCATCTTTTGTTTGGTTGGGATTCACCTGGCTTAATGCTTCCAGGCAATCTGGGGGTCTTTTTCTTGGATGGATCACATGCACCATTAACATTATGTCCAGCTGGAACATTACATTAGGCCTTGGTGCAGTCTTCCATGCCCATGATTTGGGGATATTATTCACCTTACTTAACATTTATGGACCCAATACTAACAGGCACGATTTCTGGAATTCTCTTTTTGAAGAAGGGAACCATCTTAGTGATAACTTTATCCTAGATGGGGTCATAAAATTTCAATTGGGGTGGCAGAATCATGGGCACAAATCGACAAACGGACCCTTTGTCAGACTACTTCGCCAATAAACTTGAGGAAGTATCCCTTATTGACATTGTACCTGTAGAATTATGTCCTACCTGGAGAAACAAAAGAGTGGGTTACAAGCTATTAGTAAGAGACTTGATCGGTATCTCCTATCTGAAGAATTCATAAATTCTGCAGATTGTATAAAATAATGGGTAGATGATGAAGGGTTTTCAAATCACTCGCATGTATTCTTACATGTTCGCACTCATATGGCAAAGCCCCTTACACCTTTTAAATTCAATGCCACGTGGCTCTAGGAAGACAGCTTCAGGGATCTTTTTCATCAAATTTGGGTGCCTTATATCCCTCACCATGGCCTATCGGCAATGATTCAATTCCATAAAAATATCAAATTATTAAAGGAGAAAATTATCAGCTAAGAATTGACTATTAAGAGGAATAATTGCAGGGAGATCATCGAGACAAAGGCCCTTCTTGATGACTTCTACTTACACTACCCGAATGGTTTTGTTTCCATTGATCACAAACTACAGATCATGTCTCTTGAAACTAAGCTTGACAAGTTGTTAATGGTCGATGATACCACAGTAAGGCTAAAAATCATAGCCACATGGTTACAAAAGGGTGATGGAAATGCCAAGTACTTCCACAATTTCATTAACCACAGAACAAATACCAATACCATTTGTGAGATAGAGTGCTCTAACCAAGAGGTTTTCTATGGATTTCATGATATTGCTTAGGCTGGTGTTCATCATTTAAAATAATTATTGAAGGAAGAGGATCACCCCCCTATTGGGCCCATGTTAGAGGTCATTTCTTGACTACTTGTTATCATCTCTGATGATCAGAATAATTGTATCAATGAACCTATTTGTAAGGAGGATTTGTTATATGTTATCAAGGCTATGCATAGTGACAAGATCCCTGGACCGGATGGATGGCCAGTGGAATTCTTCATTGGTATGTATGATAATATTGATAATGACCTGCTTGATGTGGTTGAAGAATCAAGTGTGAAAGACAAAATCTTGGTTGATTTCAACAACACTTTCATCGCTTTGATCCCGAAATTTAACCATGTTACTAAGATGGAGAAACTCCAACCTATTTCACTATGTTACTGCGTGTACAACATCATTGCTCATATCATTGCATCTAGAATCAGAGGTATCTTATCCACGTCCATATCGCCTGAACAATTTGCATTTCTCAAGGGATGTCATATTTATGATACCATTGGCATCACACAAGAAGTTATGCACTCTACCAAGATTAAGCGAAACCCCACTGCCATCATCAAAACTGACCTATTGAAAGCTTCTGATAGAGTCAACTAGACTTTTCTAAGAACTTCCCTTACCCAGTTCGCTTTTAGCCTCAATATGGGATATTAGATCGTCTCATGTATACAATCAATCAATTTCCTTGTACTTATCAATCCATCAACATCCAAATTCTTCAGACCAAGCAGGTGATTGAGGCAAGGGTTCCCTCTTATGCTGTTGTTATTTATCCTTGTAATGGAAGGACTTGACAGATTAATTATTCGGGCATGGAATTAGGGATTCCTCCTAGGTTATCATTTCGGGGGACCTAACTATATTACACATATTCTTTTCATTGTCAATATCCTCCTATTCTTAGATGGATTTAGACGGGAAATTATCAAACTCAAAGCTATACTTGAGCTCTTTCATACTGCTACAGGTATGTCATGCAACCCTCACAAATCCATTAGTATAGTTCTTAATATGGATCTTGGGATAATTGATTGGATCATTGAACTCTTAGAATTTGAGCCATATAACATCAATTTGGGCATCTAATACCTAGGTTTTTTTATCAAACCAAATGACTATCTCTGTAAAGATTGGTACTGGCTTGTCAGTTGTGTGGAAAGGAAAATCAATCATTGGTGCAATCAATGGCTCTCCCGTGCTGGCATATTTATGCTACGGAAGTATGTTTTAGAAGGCCTTCCTGTCTATTGGGTTACAGCTTCCCATATCCCGCTAGGTGTCATGGACCGCATCCATAAGATGTGCTTTGCATTCCTTTGGCGTAATGATAATGAGAAAAAAACTTACCACTGGATCTCTTTGTAATACCTGAGTTGTTAAGCCTCGGACTTATGATCCTTCATGTGACTTATGTTCTTTTGCAATATGGACTTATGATATTTTATATGATTGTGGACTTATGATCCTTTGCATGATTAATGTGATTAAGGACTAATGATTATTGTTTGATAACATGACTTTGAACTTTGGCACTATTATTAATGTTAATGTTATTGCTAGCATCTTTGATATCTTTCAATGTTGTTACTATTGATTAAATAAACAAATGACTCAACAAATGCAACTAAAATAGTACGTGGGACCATGTATTCCACAAAATGAGTGGGAAAGGGGACATCCCTAGAACCTTATAACTTGTTTTTGGCTTAAGTTTGTCCGTCCCAATTCATATTTGCACCTTAGTGAGCTTAATAATGTTGGTCACCCAAACCGTGTACAACTGACCCTATTCTCAATATTTATGGACTATGGAGTTAATGTTGCATATTTTGTACACCTTAGTGGGCCCCTCTTTCCTAGGGATACTTCATTGAGAATATATTCCCTCACATTTATGTTTTTTTGGTCATTTATGAGCCTTTTTCCTAGTTTTATGGGTTGTAAGCTACTTTCTAGCTTCCACTCGTCCACTATCCATTGATGATCATATTTTTGTGCTTCCATGATATTTATGACCCTATTGGATGCCCTCTCTCACCTATTTCTCCCTCCTTGATGTTTTTTAACCTCCTTTATGCATTAGTGTGCCTTCATGTGCTCTTCATGGCTCCACTCCTTAGTTTTTGGTAACTCCTCCTCATGGTGCTAATTCAGGAAAGGGAATCTTTTCGCTAAGCCACCACTCCACTAATTCAATTTAAGTCTCCATGATGAATATTAAACCTTAAATATCTCTAATTTGAGTTGATCCCTATGGTTTAGAGTTGGCCTCCTTGTGTTATAAATTCATATGCCCTCTCCTTGTTGAAGTTAATCTTGAGATTTGGACCATGTGATTTATGCTACCTAACCATGTTGGGAATATTGATATTATTGAGAGTGTGTTGAGACTTAGAGTGAGTCTATTTGTTTCATTTTCTTCCATTATATCACTCTACTAGTCCAAATTCTCACATAGGAAGCCAGGAAATGGGAATGGCGAGCTAGGTCCCATCCCACAAGCAGTGGAGATGGACATGAAAGTAGTAGTGGGAAGCATTGTGTCTCTTGGAAGAGGTAGTTTCGATTGTAGTGAGGTTAAGTGAGCCTTTAAATGTGGATCCATAATCTCATCTCGGGGGTGATCTGTTTAAGTGAGGAAGGATTGACGGTGTCAATGGCTGGGAGAAAAGTTGTCCTCTTGCATCTAATTGCCCATATTTTAAGATAAGTATTTATCTTATGTTATATTTTCGTTACATTATTTTATTTGGTATATGTGAAATGGTGGTTGATTGGTTGTTTGAGTGTTCATTTATTGAATTCCAGGATCTGCATGCAGGAAGGACAAATTTCATATAATAAGGAATTGAGTTTATATGCTCGTTACCTTCTTTATATTCTTCTTCTTATTATTCAGAAATTGTAATTTTGGCTCTATTGTATATGGTTCACCCATATATGCTCATTTTTGTGTTGTGAGACTTGTTCCATTGCATCAGGAACAATGTTTCTAGTGAAAAAACACCTTTCATTTCATTGAAAAATCTTTTTCATTGACCAATATATGTTTGTTTTGGTCTGACAGTTTTCTGGTGCTAAGATGAGCGCACTTGTCAATTGATTGTAAATGTTTTCTTTACATCTTTGTTCTTAGTTGTAGACATGAGGATGAATGATGTATTCTATATGTAAAAGTAATTAATGGCTGGAGGGCGGTAGCCATACAATCTGATTTTTATTAGTGTTAGATGATTGTAGGGGACAATCATCGGGAGTTGATTTTGAGGGTTGTAGTTGCAGTCGATGTTCTTTATTTTCTATGATTTTGGTGTGGGTGTAGATTGCAGCCTATAGATTTTCCGTGATATGTGGTTTTACTTACTTTTTATCCTCACTAACAACACACACATAACAACACCAAAAAAATAGATTAGTTTTAAAATAATCAATGACATCAATACTTGATTATTTATAAACTATGCTATCAAACAAACCAAAGGTACATAAATTAGTTATTCACACTGAAGATGATGGTTATCATGTATTATTCATGTTCGTGTTACAATTACAACCCTTAGCTCAAACTTTGGAAATTATTAATTTTTTGTCGCAGTTAATTAGTGTCATAATTAAATAATTAAGTGTCACAACTTTAGCTATAATTCAATCTCTAGAGTTAAAAGTCTTAATTATTTGGGTGAATGGTTAGTCAACTCACTAGTAATTTATCTATATGTATTGTGCTTAAAATTAAGTTAGTCTTAATTCTAGAACCTTTGGCCTTATCTCAAGGGTCTTGGACATTACATTCTTGGGATAAGATCGCCCTTTCGAAACACATGTGGGGATGGGGACGTAAGTACCACCATTGCTTCTCTTATACCCTTGCAACTAAGGGAATTTCGAGGCTTATTACATATGATTTTCTATGGACAAAAGTCATATAATGCAAGTATCTGCACCCCCTAACAATCTAGGACTGATTCCACACAACACATAAATCTTCACTTAATGGATCTATTATATGGAAGGATATGATATCACCATATGATATCAGCAGAGATTGTCTATCTTGGGAGATAGGTAATGGAAAATCTATCCGAGTTGGATTTGATTCATGGATTAGAAATCTAAATGATTGCAGGCTCCCCTCACATATGACTTCCCATTCGTATGACAGAGGCATTACATTTTTACACCATGTCTAGAATCTAGCTCATACCACACCTTTTCAGCAATCATGGATGAATGTTCAATAGATTGGCTTCTTGGGGATCGATACCACCATATGGGACAACTACATCGGAATTTTAAAGGACTTTATGATTTATATGTCTAATCATCCTGGTTCTATTTAATGGACCAAAAACCCCATGGGAGGCCATTACAGACCCAATATTGGCTATCAAGTGATCAGGGAGGAGGAGGAGCATTCCGAACCCGAATGGTGGCATTCTACCATATGGAAAATACATTGTCCATTAAAAAATATCGTATTCCTATGGATGAATTTAGCTGGTAAAATTCCGGTTTGGGACAAATTATCTAAATTCATGGGAATTGGACCTAGCATATGTTCCCTTTGTATATCTGTTGAAGAATCCATTGAACACATATGCATCACTATAGCTACTTCAAAGACATGCAGAGTTATACATCATTGGTTTTGGGGACTTCCCTTATGTGGTAGGGTGGGGCCCTCACAAACATATTTAAAGGGTGGATATCTGACCCATCTACCCATGATTTCTGAGCGCTTCCACTGCTTCTGATGTGGGGTGCATGGATGGATCACAACAATAAGAATTTTCACAATATCAACATAGCTCCACAAGCATATGCAGCCAAAAGCATTGCTATTCTCGGACATTTTCCATAGTATACACCCACTAAGCATTGTACTCCACATCCTACTCCATTGATTGATCAATCTAGTCCTTAGTGATTTTTCAACAGTGTCGCACAAGGTATACCTTGTTATGGTTTGTCTGGGGGTATCCTCCATCTATCGGAATCACACCACCTCAGTTTCACTACGGGACTCGGTCTGGCATCCAATAACATGGTTGAGATATGTGCAGCACTGATGGTCCTCAAACTTGCACTTTTCATTGGTTGCAACTCTCTAAAGGTTTATGGAGACTCACAATTGGTGATTGAATGGATATCCCATAAAAGTATCCCCAAGAACATTCTCCTTAAACCATTTTATGAGGAAATCATGAGGATTATCCCACTTTTCTATAAGATATCATTCAGCCACATCTACAGGGGATGGAATTTATCCGCGGATCAACTCTCCAAACAAGGCCTGGCAATTCGTGTTGGTACTATCTCTGTTTGGGAGAGAAACAAATATACCATCAAAGAGCTTGATCCGGGACCTATTTTTGTGTAAGATACTTGCCCATATATCAATGGGTTGTATTTGATCTTATCTTTTTTAATATATGGATTTGGAATACAAGTATCTCTGGATAAATCATACAGAAAGTGATTATAGAACAACTATAAAAGATAGGATATCTGAATGTTATATGAATTAGTACTCATGAAGGATATCGAAATATCTATTTTTTATGTAACGATTCCAAGCCAATGAACTATATGGCCTTTGAGTTAATAAAATTCGAGCTGTGAATTTTTTTCGTGGATTAAAAAAATGTTGATAAAAAGTATTATTGAATGGAAAACAATTAAAGTTGGAAAGTTCAAAAGCAAACATTGATGATAATGAAGGGATATTTGAAGGAAACTTGGTGTTTGCTTGAGAAGTTGTATGTTCAAGTTAAGATTAATTGTAAATTGTTACATTCTCGAAAAGTAAAGTTTGATCAAATGAAATAGATTTGATGAAGATGAAGTTATAAAGATAACTTTTATTTTCATATTAGAGTATATGAAAGGAGAGGTTGGAGAATTTGAAGAACTTGCTTAATTATTGTGAAAGGCCAATCCCTAAAGAATTAAAAGTTAATAAAGTTAATAGATTGAAGACATACATCATTGTTTTGAAGATTAATAGATTGAAGATTCTAAGATATGAACCTTCCATCAATTTTGAAGTGTGATGAATACAAAATATATAAATAAATATAAGTAATAATTAATAAACTAAAGAACACAATATTTTAACCTCTTGACTAATAAATACATATAAGTATATTGTCACAAATTTTATTATATAATTGTTTGTTATCATTTCATGGGATGAAAGTTTTGAAAACCACTACTCCCTTGCCTAGATAAAAGTGTGAAAGTTTACACAATAGAGAAGCATGAAAGGACGAAACATTAGTGGGTATATTGATTTCCTTCTCATTATCAAGCATAAGCATATATATGATTACATCACAACAAAACCATGAGACAGAAAATACCATGGGACGGTAATTCTAACTAAATGGTCAAAGTGACCGACCAACTACTCAACTAATTAATGCACTAATAATTGGTAGTGACCGGTGAGATTACAATTGTTAACACACCCCCTTAATCTCAACTGGGACAATATTCTCAACATTGTCAATGCCTGAGTGTTGTCTCTGAAATTCAAATTAAAGTGTTCCCAATGGTTTGGTTAACATGTCATCCAATTGCTCCTTAGAGCCACAAAGCAATAAAGTGATGTCCCCACTATTGACAAACTCATGAACGAAATGATAGCAAGTGTCAATATGTTTACTCTTTCTATGAAGGACATTATGCTTGGACAATGTTATTGCACAACTATTGCCGCAAAAAATAGGAGTTGGATCTTTTTTTGTGTGTCCCATATCCTTTAAAAGTATTCTTATCCAAACTGCATGGCATGTTGTTGTGGTTCTTGCTACATACTTTGCTTTTGCAAATGAAATGCTGACAATGGGTTGTTTCTAAGAGGCCCATGATATAAGATTGGTACCCAAATGAAAGAATAACCAGATGTGCTTTTCTTATCATAAATACTTCCTTCAAAACCACTATCAATCTACGATGTAAGGGTATTGTCAGGTGAATGAGTGTACCAAAGTCCATATCCAACTGTGCCTGCAACATATCTCATAATTTGTTTACTAACTTTCCAGTGAGAGTCTTTAGGAGACTCCATAAACCTGGAGATCAAGTTGACAACATACACCAAATCAAGTCTAGTTGCAGTCAAATACATTAAATTTCCTACCATTCTTTTATAAATGGTAGAGTTCACTACTGATCCATTATCATTCTTACTTAACTTGGTGCCTATAGAAATGGGGTTTTTTGCTGATTTGCATTTATCCATCCCAAATATCTACAAAATGCATGTAGCATATTTATGTTGATAGATGAAGATTTCTTGTTCACTTTGGTTAACTTCCAGACCAAGGAAGTACCTCATAAGGCTTAGATTAGTCATTTCAAACTCCTTTTTCATGATTGTCTTAAATTCTTCTAACATCAAATTTCCAGTATATATCATATCATCAACATAAAGACATGCAATCATATTGTTACCTTGTTGATCTATTTTGACATATAGAGTGAGCTCATTTATATTCATGTTGAACCCATTTTTGATGAGATAGGAATAAATCCTATTGTACCAAGATCGGGGACCTTGTTTTAGACCATACAACGCCTTTCTTAGCTTGCACACTTTGCATTTTTTACCCTTGACTGCATATCCAGGTGACTTGTCTACATAGACTTCTTCTTCAAGTATGCCATCGAGAAAGACATATTTCACATCCATTTGATAAACATGTCATTGATTTTCAGTTGTTATAGCAAGTACAACTCTGATGGTGTCCATCCTTACTACTGGAGCAAAGGTTTCATCATAATCCAGACCATATTGTTGAGAAAATGCTTTAGCAACCAACCTCGCTTTGTGCTTCTATGTCTTTTATTTTTCATTATGTTTGGCCTTATAGACCCATTTGACTCCAATATTGCTTTTGTATGGTGGGAGATCAACAATATCGCAAGTCTAATTTCTTTCTATAGCATCAATCTCTTCATTCATTGCTTGCACTCATTGTGCATCCTTCACCGCTTTTTCAAAAGATGTGGGTTGACAAGAAAACATAGCATATTATAGTTGTAACACCCCGTTTTTGACCCCGTTTGCATTTAAATAATATGATGTAAATAATCATGGTGTGGAGCTCAAGGCAAAAGCCCCACCATCAATCTAGTGTTTATGTTTTGACGATTAAGATTTAGGCCGCTGGTGTTTTTATGCTAGTTGAACATTATAAGTTTGGACATCATGTTAAATTTGCAATTTTTAACTAAAATCCTACAACCAACTATGTCAATGCAACAAAATGAGATGGGGGCATGATTTTTCCTAAGGATAAGGGTGGGGGGGATTGGAAGAGTGAGCAGAAATTCGAAATGGGCATAGCACCATTTCTGGGGAAAAAGGTTTTTTTTTTAATTTTCTTGGGCAAGAAAACACCCAAAAAAAAAACGCATGCCTTTCCCTCATGCAGTCGTGTTTCACCTTCCCCTCATGATTTGGACTGTGTGGAACGTTTTGGAAGGGGGATTCTAGAGTTCACGTGGGAGGCAAAAACTGCTCTGGGTCTTGATCCTTCACAAATTTTCCTGTCCTGTGAATCGTTTTCCTTTTTACGATTTTTCCTATCTGTTCGTCGTTTCCGGAATGCGAATGCCTAGAATCTGATTTGTGTTTTTGAATTGAATGACCAGCAAACGATTTCCTTTTTGGTAATTGTAGTAGTCGGTCTGGCTCAGGCAATGCTCAGAAATTCGTAATTGATGTGTGTGTGTGTGTGTTTGTTCCTTGGCTTTTGTTATGTTTTGTTAATCCCAGAACTGAGATCGTTGTGTGTACATCCTCGTTTGACATCTGAACTGATTTGGAGAATGGAAATGGAGTCTGGACTTGCTTGATAAGCCTAGTGTGTGAAGGAACCTCACAGACCAATATAGAGGGATGGTTTTATTATTTGCATACCCTAAATAGCGCTGGAAGGGAAGGCCTAAGGGACTGTGTAGCAGAGAAGGGGATGCTTCCTTGTGTTGATTTATTTGTAACTTCGGAATGTATTCACTTGTATATTTTATATATTGTATTTCAGTGGTCCCTGATGTTCCTATCGGGAGAATCATTAATGTAATCATGTAAAGTAAATTCATAGAGATTAACCCTCCTTTATAAGTCGGGGGCAAAGTCCCCATAGTTGAGGGGCATTAGGGTTATTGGACTCTCCTAGAGAAGTCGGCCTTGGTAAGTAACTGTCAAGTCGAAAACTAGTATAAATAGAGAGTAAGCCTCTCTATTTGAGACACACACTCACTCAACTATAGCGCATGAATGAGAGAAGAGGAGCTCTCACAAGTGAGAGAGAGAGAACAACTGTCGAAGATCATCTTTTGTTTTTGGGTTTTACTTTTTCTATTGGTGCTCATTCTATCTCTGAGGAAGTTGCGGGGTTTTCTCCTTTATGGTTTCCTCGAGGAAAATTATTTGTGTCTCTTGTGATTATTGATGTGCATATTATTCTCTCGGATAAGATCCTAGATCATATTGATTAAATGATAAAAATCTAACACCTTGTGTTGGGTGTGTAAATGTTTAGAAGTCGGGCTAGATCCGGTGTAGGTGTCCATAGCTCTAGGATTGAGCTCACTAGCTTAGTAGTCAGTCTTTCCACCTCCTTGGTAGCTTGATAAACCCATCTGTTGGCTTGGCTACGTCTCATGTGAATTTTGGATAAGTGTAAATCACTAACTGTGTAAGTCTGATAAACCTAACTGGAAGGATGGCTTGGCTGGTAGCCTGATAAACCCATTTGTTGGCTTGGGTATGAATTGTATAAACTTTGGCTATGTGTAAATCACTGCTTGTGTAAGTCTGATAAACCCAACTGTGTTGTCCTGGCTGAGTTTTATTGTATCCTTAGCTATGGGGAAGTCTGCTAGTGTTCCTTATTCCTTGGGGAAATCATGCCCAGCTCGGGGGTGGCAGTGTTGCTGAGAGGGTGATGAGCACACTGGCCTATGGTTGGGTGGAATGTTGCAGCGACATAGCTGGTTGCGAGACAAGCGTCTGACAAAGATGAGTATCGCTTATGTTTCAATCCCTGCAACTGTACTCGTTTGTAAATTAATATGAAATGATGAATGCTTGAATGAAATGTGTTGTGTTTCAGCTGTATATTTCATGAATGATGCATATATGTTTGTAATTACTTCAACGAATTTTCTAGGTTGTTATGAAGTTAGATCGACTGGATTGGTGATGGCCTGGATGTTGGAAATCAGTTTCATACTTAGAAATTTTCATGAACAGATCGAATTTCCACAGATTTTCCCTTCGGCAATTCCCTTTCCGCAACTTCCGGGATGCGAAAATGCACCTTGCAGAAGTTTGGACTATGCATTTTCCCTTCTGCAACTTGTGGGATGGGGGATGCACAATGCAGAAATGTCGTTTGGCGAAATCTGCTTTCCATAATTCCCTTCCCGCATCCTGATGCGAGATGTGGGATGCAGAAATGTCGTTTGGTGAAATCTGTTTTCCCTTCTGCAATTCCCTTTCCACAACTTGCAGGATGCGGGATGCAGAAATGACTATGGTAAATCTTGATTTCCGCAACTTTGGTCTTCACAACGGCCATTCCGCATGCAGGATGCAGGATGCGGGGTGCGAGAGTTAAATTTTGATATGTTTCTGATTCCCCAAGTGAAGCTCTCCGCACCGTTGATTTTATGTGGGATGATTCTCCACCGTTCGATCTCTCTACGATTGGGGAAGATAAAGAGTTATACACGGTCTGGATTAGAATGTTAGCAGGAGAAATTCTTGCTTGTGTAGATCTTTAAAGAAGAAAAAAAAGAATCAGGAATCATCAAACGTGTGTAGCGTCAGAGATAGGTAACTCAGGTAGAAGAGTTGGATCGCTTTCTCTCCTCCAGGGCGAGAGGGGACATGACAGTGTGGTATCAGAGTTGTGAGTTGCAGCATTGGGCCTGGATGGGTCGAAATCAGTTGTTCAAAATATAAGAGTACCCTTTGATACCAACTTGTAGTACACTACAGTGTGGTATCAAAGTTGTTGGTTGCAGCGTTGGGCCTGGATGGGCTGGAAAGGAAAGTGGTTACAGTATTGGGCCTCGATGGGCCGAGTTGGACAGTTACAGAGCTGTTGGTTAATAGTTTCAATGTATTGTTGGCCACATAACAAAGAAAAACTGCCATGGGCAGTGGGTAAGTGATCTTGGTTTTGATTATATCTAACAGTTTTGTTATCTAACACATTTTTGAAGAATTACAGTCACCTTCAGAAAGGGTAGTGTGATTCTGAATAGTTGGTTCGGCCATGAGGACAAGTGATATGAATGATTATGCACAAGACCCCAATGCACACGAGGAAGATGCTATGGGGGAAAATGTCAGAATTGGAAGTGTTGATACAGAGTCTAATGGAAGGAGGTTTCAAGATACTCCCCCAGACTTTACAGCCACCATGAGAAGCCTCGGGGTGGAGATACAGAGCTACAGAGTAGACAACGAAAGACTAATTAAGGCTCAGGAGGAGAAGAATCAATTAAATGCAGCCATATTGCACAAGTTGATAGACATTCAGAAAAAGATGAACTCTGGGGACCGGAGAGTAAAGCCAGAAGGAAGTAAGAACACTGCTAGAGGAGGAAAGCGATCTCCAAGTGGGTCGTATGACTCTAAAAAATCCATTGATGGTTCAAGTTTTTCCTCTCATGGGAATAAAAGGAAGAGATCTCCTAGTGGATCGTCTGAATCTGAAAGATCTACTGAAGATTCAAGCTCTTCATCTCACGAGGGTAGGAGGAAGAGGCGTTACCAAAACCGCTCACGAGATGAATTCATGAAGGCAAAGCTGCCTACCTTCAATGGTGAGGTAAAGACTAGTCAAGAAGCTGAAGCTTGGCTTTTGGGAGTAAGAAAATATTTCCAAGTCCAAGATTATTCTGGAAATATGAAAGCTCGAGTAGCCATTTTTATTCTGACAGGAAGAGCGTCTATTTGGTGGGAACACTTAAGGCAAGCAAAGAATATAAATGAAAGGAATATTGTTTGGAAACATTTGTAGAAATATTTCAAGCAGAATTACCTCTCTGACCGGTACTATGATGATAAAATCAAAGAATTCCATGAGCTGAGATTGGGACAACATACTATGGAGGAATATACAAACAAGTTCTTGGAATTGCTGAGGTATGTCAGGTATATTAAATATGAGAAGGTAAAAATCCAGCGCTTTCTGAGTGGACTGCCTCAGTCCTACAAAGACCGAATTGAGTTCTATAAACCCAGAACTCTGGAAGAGGCGATAAGAAAAGCTAAGTATTGCTACGAGCAAAGCAAGAGAAAACCTGACTACCATAAGGCGTGGAAGAAAAAGATGAATGAGAAGTCTGATCATAGGAAGAAAGGTTTCAAACCTTCTAACTTCAAGAATCAGCAGAAGCAGCCATCCCAAGTTGAAAAGCAGCCAGCTAGAGTGGTGGGAGAAGAGCCAAGAGATCCACAACAGAACAGAGCACCACTCCAATGTTGGAAATGCGGAGGACCCCGTCTGCGCAGGTTCTGTCAACTGGAGAATGAGAATGCAAGGCCCGTATACAATATTCAAGAGGCAGAAACAGTGGGACAAGTAGTAAGGGCCGTACCTAGAATTTATGCAGCACTGGAAGATCGCCATGGCAGATCACCAGTCAACAGTGGTTGAAGTTGTAGGTAATATTGTTGAGCAATCTATTTCTATTTTGATTGACCCTGGTTCTACTCACATTTATATTGATCCTAGAGTAGTGGAGGTTTGTGCTCTTAGGAAAGAAAAGTATAGCAAGTCGTGGTTAGTTCAGCTAGCCACTGAAACTAAGAAAAAAGTTAATGAAGTGGTGGAGAAATGTCCATTGGTGATGAATGGATTGACCACTTGCGTAGATCTGAACGTTCTACCACTCAGTTCCTATGATGTTCTCATTGGAATGGATTGGTTAGAAGCTCACATGGTGAAGCTTGACTATTATAATAAGAATTTTGAATGTATGGATGGAGAAGGGAACCCAGTAGTTGTAAGAGGCATACCAAAGGTAATTTCTGTAAGGCAGATTTCAGCGATGCAATTGAAGAAGTTTTGTAGAAAAGGTTGTCAGTTGTATGTAGCCCATATTGAGGAGGTAGCAGGGAATGAAACTCCCAAGTTGGGAGACTATCACGTGTTGCAAGAATTAAGAGATGTTTTTCCTGATGAGATTCCAGGGCTTCCTCCAAAGAGAGACATTGATTTCACGATTGAGCTTGTGCTAAGAGTAGCACTAGTGTCCAAAGCACCTTACAGAATGAGTACACCAGAAATGTTAGAGTTGAAGATGCAGCTACAAGAATTGTTGGAGAAAAGGTATATCAGGTCAAGTGTGTCTCCTTGGGGAGCACCAGTTCTACTCGTGAAGAAGAAAGATGGTACACTTAGATTGTGTATTGATTACAGGAAGCTGAACAAAATCACAGTGAAGAACAAATATCCCTTCCCAATAATTGATGACCTCTTTGATCAAATGAAAGGAGCAAAGGTATTTTCCAAGATTGACTTAAGGTCTGGTTACCATCACGTGAGAATCAAGGAAGAAGACATTCATAAGACAGCCTTCAGAACAAGGTATGGACATTATGAGTTTGTAGTGGTACCATTTGGTCTAACAAATGCACTAGCAACATTTATGTGCCTTATGAATAATTTCTTCAGTAGGTGTTTGGACAAATTTGTTCTTGTTTTCCTTGATGACATTCTTGTTTATTCTAAGAATGAAGAAGCTCATGAAGAACATTTGAGACTAACATTGCAATTGCTCAAAGAACATCAGTTGTATGCAAAGATGAGCAAGTGTGACTTCTATAAAGATAGAATTCAGCACTTGGGTCACATTATTTCAGAAGAGGGTATATCTGTGGACCCTGACAAGATTGAAGCTATCAAGAATTGGCCTACTCCAAAGAATGTGACAGAGGTAAGATATTTTATGGGAATTGCAGGATACTACAAGGGATTCATTAAAGGATTCTCCATGGTTGCACACGATATCACTTATTTGCAAAGGAAGGGGATAAAGTTCAAATGGACCTCGAAGTGTGAAGAAAGTTTCCAGCGGTTAAAGTATCTTCTCACCAGTGCATCGGTCTTAAAAGTTGCAGACCCAGAGAAATATTTTGTGGTATGTACGGATGCATGCGGTCAAGGACTTAGAGGAGTTCTTATGCAAGACAACCACGTGATATGCTATGAATCTAGAAAGTTGAAGGAGGATGAGAGGAATTATGCCACTCATGATCTGGAACTTGCAGCCATAGTGCATGCTCTCAAGATGTGGAGGCATTACTTGATGGGCAGAAAATTTGAGTTAAGGACAAACCATTGTGGTCTGAAATATTTGTTTGATTAGCCTACTCTAAATGCTAGGCAAGCTAGATGGCAAGAATTTTTATGTGAGTTTGATTTTGAAATCAAGCACATAAAAGGAAAAGAGAACAAGGTAGCTGATGCAGTCAGCAGAAGGGTGCAAGTGATGCATGTGGCATCTATTAGTAATTGTCAATCAGATTTGAGACAGCATATTATTAATCATAATGCTGAAGATGAAATGTATGTGCAGGTAAAGGACAAATTATAGCGGCAAAGCCTTGAAAAGAAGTATGAAGGTTATAAGTTATAAGAGGATGGACTTCTTACTTATAAGAGAAGAATGTATATCCCAAATGTGGCAGATTTAAGGAGGGTTTTTATGGATGAAATCCATCAAACTCCATATTCTGGTCACCCAGGATATCAGAAGACAATTGCTACCGCAAGGAAGCAGTACTTTTGGCCAGGCATGAAAAAGGACATGGCTAAATATATTTCAAAGTGCATGAAGTGTCAGCAGGTAAAGGTGGAGCATCAACACCCAGTAGGTTTGTTACAGCCTTTGTTGGTTCCAGAATGGAAATGGGAAGTTATTTCCATGGATTTTATTACATGATTGCCAATGACTTGGAGACAACATGATTCCATCATGGTTGTGGTGGACAAGTTGACGAAGGCAGCTCATTTTATACCGGTTAAGTCCTCGCATAAGACGGATGAAACTGCTAAGATTTTCATGAAGGAGATTTTTAAATTGCATGGATTGCCTAAGGCGGTAGTCTCTGACAGAGATGTCAAGTTCACTTCCAATTTTTGGAAGGGATTGTTTGCAGACTTGGGGACAAAATTGAATTTTAGCACTGCCTACCATCCTCAGACTGATGGTCAGATCGAGAGAGTTAACCAAGTGCTTGAAGACATGCTTCGCATGTATGTGATGGACAAACCATCCAAGTGGGAAGACTATTTACACTTGGTAGAATTTGTTTATTACAATGGACAGCAAGCATCCTTGGGGATGAGTCCATATGAAGCCTTGTATGGAAGGAGGTGTAAAACACCAGTAACTTGGGATAACCCAGTGAATAGAGTTGTGATCGGTCTAGAATTGCTCAAGGAGATAGAGCACGAAGTTGTAAAAATCAGACAGAATCTAAAGGCAGGCCAAGACAGATAGAAAAGCTATGCAGATAAGCATAGGGTGAACAGAGAGTTCAGTATTGGGGATCATGTTTACCTCAGGGTGAAGGCAAAGAAAAGTTCCTTGAAGCTTGGGAGTTGTGCCAAGTTATCTCCTAGATATTCTGGGTCGTTTGAAGTGCTTGAAAGAATAGGACCGGTTGCATATAGAATTGTATTGCCTGCTATCACTAGGGCTCATAAGTTTTTCATGTTTCTTTTCTTAAGAAATATGTACATGATCCTAACCATGTAATAAATTGGGATGCGATGCAGGTGGAACTAGAGGGAAGAGTTCTAAATCCAGCCTATGTGCATCCTCGCCGGGAAGGTCACAATGCTCCGAAACCGAGCAATAGGACAGGTGAAGGTGAAATCGGAGCACTACGGTCCTGAAGAAGCTACGTGGGAGCTGGAGGATGCCATGCGACTGGCACATCCATTTTTATTCAATTCTACGGATTGCTGGGGGCAGTACCAGCAAATCATTTTTGTTCAATATTGTAAAGCACTAAGGACAGTGTTGTTGAAGGGGGAGGGGAATGTAACACCCCAGTTTTGACCTTGTTTGCATTTAAATAATATGATGAAAATAATCATGGTGTGGAGCTCAAGGAAAAATCCCCACCATCGATATAGTGGTTATGTTTCGATGATTAAGATTTAGGCCGATGGTGTTTTTATGCTAGTTGAACGTTATAAGTTTGGACATCATGTTAAATTTGCAATTTTTAACTAAAATCCTACAGCCATCTATGTCAATGCAACAAAATGAGACGGGGCCCTGATTTTTCCTAAGGATAAGTGGGGGGATTGGAAGAGTGGGAAGAAATTCGAAATTGACAGAGCACCATTTTTGGGCAAAACGTTTTTTTAATTTTCTTGGGCAAGAAAAAACCAAAAACAAACTCCTGCCTTTCCCTCATGCAGTCGCATTTCACCTTCTCCTCACGATTTGGACTGTGTGGAACATTTTGGAAGGGGGATTCTGGCATTCACGTAGTAGGCAAAAACCGCTCTGAGTCTTGATCCTTCACAAATTTTCCTGTCCTGTGAATCGATTCCCTTTTTACAATTTTTCCTATCTGTTAGTCGTTTTCGGAATGCGAATGCCCAGAATCCGATTTGTGTTTTTGAATTGAATGAGCAACAAACGATTTCATTTTTGGTAATTGCAGTAATCGGTCTGGCTCAGGCAATGCTCAGAAATTTGTAATTGATGTGTGTGTGTGTGTGTGTGTGTGTGTGTGTGTGTGTGTGTATTCCTTGGCTTCTATTACGTTTTGTTAATCCCATAACTGAGATTGTTGTGTGTACATCCTCGTTTGACATATGGACTGGTTTGGGGAAAGGAAATGGAGTCTGGACTTGCTTGATAAACCTAGTGTGTGAAGGAACCTCATAGACCAATCTAGAGGGCTAGTTTTCTTCTTTGCATACCCTTAATAGCATTGGAAGGGAAGGCATGGCCTGAGGGATTGTGTAGTAGAGAAGGTGATGCTTCCTTGTGTTGGGTGTGTAAATGTTGAGAAGTCAAGCTAGATCCGGTGTAGGTGTCCATAGCTCTAGGATTGAGCTCACTAGCTTAGCAGTCAGTCTTTCCACCTCCTTGGTAGCTTGATAAACCCATCTGTTGGCTTCGATTTGTCTCGTGTGAATTTTGGCTAAGTGTAAATCATTGCCTGTGTAAGTCTGATAGACCCAACTGGAAGGATGGCTTGGCTGGTAGCCTGATAAACCCATTTGTTGGCTTGGTTGTGACTTGTATAAACTTTGGCTATGTGTAAGTCACTGCATGTGTAAGTCTGATAAACCCAACTGTGTTGGCTTGGCTGAGTTTTATTGTATCCTTGGCTATGGGGAAGTCTGCTAGTGTTCCTTATTCCTTGGGGAAATCATGCCCAGCTCGGGGGTGGCAATGCTGTTGAGAGATTGATGAGTACACTGGCCTATGGTTGGGTGGAACATTGCAGCGACATAGCTGGTTGCGGGACAAGCGTCTGATAAAGATGAGTATCTCTTGTGTTTCAATCCCTGCAACTGTACTCATTTGTAAATTAATATGAAATGATGAATGCTTGAATGAAATGCGTCGTGTTTTAGCTGTATATTTCCTGAATGATGCATCTATGTGTGTAATTACTTCAATGAATTTTCTAAGTTGTTATGAAGTTATATTGGCCGGATTGGTCATGGCCTGGATGTTGGAAATCAATTTCATACTTAGAAATTTTCATGAACAGATCGAATTTCCACAGATTTTCCCCTCCGCAATTCCCTTTCCGCAACTTGCGGGATGCGCGATGCATGATGCGGAAATGTCGTTTGGTGAAATCTACTTTCCGCAACTTGCGAGATGCGGGATGCGGGATGCGGAAATGTCGTTTGGCGACATATGTTTTCCCTTCCGCAATTCCCTTTCTGCAACTTATGGGATGCGGGATGAGAAAATGACTATGGTAAATCTTGATTTCCGCAACGGCCATTCCACATGCGGGATGCGGAATGTGGCATGCGGGATGCGGGGTGCGAGAGTGAAATTTGATATGTTTCTAATTCCGCAAGTGAAGATCTCTGCACCGTTGATTTTCTGCGGGATGGTTCTTCACAGTTAATCTTAGTGCCACTCCAAGATTCTTCAGGAATCCTTTATTTAACACTCACAACAGGATATTTGTTCTGTAAGTAAACTAAACATGCAACAACTTCAACCCATAAATCATCTAACCACTTATATGACATCGTGCTTTGAGCAATATTCATGATGGTCTGGTTATTTTATTCAACAACTCCATTCTGTTATGGAGTGTATCTGGTAATGAACTGGTGTTGGATGCCATGCTTCTTGCAGAACTCTGAAAATTCATGTGAATCATAATCACCTCCACCATATGACCTAAGCACTTTAGTGTATTTACCATACTGCTTTCAGTCAATGCCTTGAATTTTTTTAAATGGAGAAGGTATCTGATTTGTGCCTGAGAAAATAGACCCAGACTTTCCCTCTATAGTCATCAATAAAATTTAGAAATTAAAGACTACCTCCTATGGATTGGGATTGCATGGACCCACATATATCTATGTGAACTAACTCAAGGTGTTCTTTGGTTCGAGACGAGGAAGTGGGGAAGTTTTCCCTTTAATGTTTCCCTAAGATACAATCTTCACAAGAACTAGATTGTTCTTTCACGATTGATAACCCCTTGACCATGGACTATCTTTCCAGAAGACTTAGACTCTGGAAGGGTATATGACCAAACCTACAATGCCACAACCATGTTTCATCTAGACTGGAGAGAGTATGTGCATATGAATGTGATAGGATAACACTTATGAGACTGAGAGGGAGTATTCTATTCTTGGTCATTTCTACTTTGGCTATGAATCTCCTACTAGGGGGTTTATCATAAATAACACAATAGGTATCAAAAAACCTAACATCATACTAGTTCTGAATCAATTAGCCAACACTAATTAGATTGACTTTCAAATTAGGAACATAGAATACATCATGTATAAACTTCTTCTCATTATGTTTAGTAAGAATAGGAACAATGCCTTTGCCTTGAGAAGGAACTAGATAACGATCTCCTAGCTTGATTTTGTATGAATGGAGGAATCTAAGCTAGAAAATAATAATTTGTTACATGTCATATGATTGTTGTAGCAACTATCCAACAACCATACATCTGAAAGATACTCCTATTCTGTTACTTGACATGAGAGGAACATGACTTCTGATGATCCTTCTTAAGCATTTGAGATGTGGGATTTGCCACAGTTATGGTCTTCTTGCTTCTTTCCGCAGTCTCATTCATAATGGACATACTTCTTGCAGTAGTTTCACTGAATGTTACAATTATTATCCCACCTCTTGCCTCTCCCTTGCTGATTCTAAGAGTTGTGAGAGTGATCTGCATGATCTGAATGCTCATGAGTGGTTCTATCCTCTGTATAATGAGAACCTCTCGCTCTTCTCTGGGCTCAGAAGAAGTGTGGCATCAACACACTATTTGTTAAGCCAAAACACACCAATCGAGCTTGTCTTACACTGTTTTTTCCCGGTGCGGCATGTGACTCACTATGCTAGTTCTAGAAGTTGTGTCATTATGTTAAAGAACTGTATCTTCTATTATATCTCCAAATCTAGCCTAATCGAGTAAACAGTCATAAGAAGATGGGTACTACCAATTCAAGCAACTCAAGTTTGAAGTAGATATTTGTACCAATGTTGATTGACACCAACTATGAATTTTGGTTAATCAATATGCATACATTTCTCCAAATCAACAAATGTTGTGATATGGTTGAATATGAGTTCATAGAACCGAATACAACCGTTATGGATTCTATGTCTAATGCTCAGAAGAATTCCCTTGAAGCCTTCTAAGAAAGAAATATTACTGCAAAATGGTCGATCCAGACTTGCATAAAGGGGTCCATTTTCTCGTGGATCTCAGGAGCCACCACCATGCATCAAGCTTGGAATATCCTTGCATCTGCTACAAAGACACTGATAGAGTCAAAACGGTAAGACTCCAAACTATTCGACTCCAGTTTGAAAGTCTTAAAATGAAAGAAACTGAAACTATAGATTAGTTTATGACTCGGGTTTTGAGCGTTGTTGCCCAATTCAAAACCTATGGTAAAGCTTTGGAACAAAAATGTGTTGTCCAAAATATTCTCAAATGTCTCACCAAGAATTTTGCTATGGTTGTAACAACCATAGAAGAATCTAAGGATCTGTCTTAGTTCACCCTATAAGAGTTAATGAGTTCCCTTCTCTCCCATGAATCTTGACTCAATCAAGAAGAAGAGTCTTTGACAAATGCATTCAACACTCAGGCTTCCCTTAGCAGAGGTCGAGTAAAATGAGGCAAAGGACAAGGTAGGAGAGGCAGAGGTTCTCATTCTACCTAAGATAGAACCACTCATGAGCATTCATATCATTAAGATCACTCTCACAACTCTCAGAATCTACAGGGGACAGGCAAGAGGTGGACTAATAAGTCCAACATTCAGTGGAACTACTGCAAGAAGTATGGCCATTATGAACGAGACTGCATAAAAAAGAAAGTAGACCAAAACAGTGGCAAAGCCCATGTCTCAAATGTTGAAGAAGGCTCATCGGAATTCATGTTCCTCTCATGTCAAGTAACTGAAGAGGAGTGTCATTCAAATGTATGGTTGTTGGAAAGTGGCTACAATAATCATATCGCAAGTAACAAATTATTCTTTCGCATCGTTGACACACTCTAGGATCAGAAGAAGCGCACCATCGATGCACTGTTTGTTAATCCAAAATGCATTAATCAATCTTGATTGGCGTGTTTTGTCATAACTAACAATGGATTGATGGCACGCTTCTTCCAATACTAGAGTGCATCGGCAACACGCTCCTCCTTAAAAGCAAGGTGTGTCGATGGAAGGGTGGCATAGTTCCTGATGGGACATGGTGCGTCGACCTCTCAAGAGGAGAAAAAAGATACGCCTTGATTCGTCACACCTCCACATCGATGTGTTACCCTCTCGATCAACAACCTCCAATATATGTGAGATCAGATCTATGTGTTCTTTCCATTGTGTGAAAAAGGCTTTACCCAAAACAATATGGAGAATTGATCAGACCATGCACTCTGATACCATGTCAAAGTTTGCTCAATAGAGAAGCAAGAAAGGACGAAACACTTGGACATCTTGATTGCATTCTCATTATTAAGAATAAGCATCTATAGGGTTACATCACAACAAAACCATGGGACAATACCATGAGACAGAAAATACCATGAGACAGTAATTCTAACTAAATGATCAAAATGACTGACGAACTACTCAACTAATTATTGCACTAATGACTGGTAAGATTACAATTCTTAACAAAACAAAATCAACAAATCGAACATAGAATATAAATGAACAACCTCAAGGAATTAAATAGTCTCATTGTTTTGTTCTTGCTCTCTAAATTATGAGGGTGCCACTAAAGTTGCACAAGAATACACAAAAAGATGACGGGAGCGACGTTACACATAAACTAGTTGTTGTATATCAAGGTTCAATTTGCTCTCTTTCATTACTGCATATCAAAGGACATAGTCACTGCTCTATACTTTTGTCTCGAAACTAGGTGTTAGGATTATAATCCTCCCTTGTCTAATTTGGTCAATTATGTCTAAATCGGGAGTCCTTTCAGTCTATTTTTAGTCACTAGCACCATTAGGTCCACTTGGCCTAATTGGGGCACATGTACCAGTTACTAAAGTGTGGGGAACACTAATTGGGGCCAACTGCCACTGATTGCACTTGCATGCATCAGTTTAGGAGCCTCTTATATCAATCCCTACAAATTAGGAGCCAAAGTTCAAAGATAAGCTTTATGCGCCCTCCTTAGTTGCAAATCTATTATATGTGTACCAGATGACTCATACTGGCTCTCCAAAGAGAGTGATATTTGGTCCTAAATCAGTGGAGATCACATATATCTCTACTGGGAACATCATAGCGAAGGGTGCTGCAAATCATGCTTCCAAAGCATATGAGTTCTCACACTTCATACCTTTTTCAGAACCAGTGCACTCTCAGCTGCCACTTGAAAGCGAACGTAAAAACATTACATCTACTTCTTTTGCAGTTTCCACTAGTATTATAGAACTAGCTGTATCAGTTTATAAGATTGAGATTTAGGGTGATTCAAATCCAGATCCAGTCCCTACTACCAAGTGAGAAGCTAGGAAGATGACTGGAAATCCATCTGACACTCAGAAGACAAAGGACCTTGCGCTATGTCATGCAATCTTACCTCCTTCAGATAGATGCAACAAACTCCCTGTGAGATGCTACATGGAAAGGTCTAATCAGTTACATTGCCTTCAGAAGAATAGAGTCGATCATACACCCCTTCATCCGAAAATAGGCAAAGGTTACATTCCTCCTTCCTTCCATCATCATTTTGGGAGAAGATGGAGAAGTCTACATGTCAGGCCCAAGGATACCTGTGCACAGAACATCATGCATGCTACTTCACTACATCACAGAGATGAAGGTTGCAACAACATACTTTCAAGTTTTTTAAACTTGAATCCTGATTCTATCTGCTTAGTTAGAGGGGGGGGCTTTTTACCCATGTGGTTTTTCCCCTAGCTCCTTGTATTGAGCAGATAATTTACTTGTTGTAATGGGTGACCTATGGTCTTAGTTACCAGGGCCCACAAATAGTCCAAGTTAGTTCAGGGGGGTGTTAGGATTATAATTCTCCCTTGTCCAATTTGGTTAATTATGTCTAAATTGGGAGTCCTTTCAGTCTATTTTTAGTCATTAGCACCATTGGGTCCACTTGGCCTAATTAGGGCACATGTACCAGTTACTAAAGTGTGGGGAACACTAATTGAGGCCAGCTACCACTTATTTCACTTGCATGCATCATTTTAGGAGCCTCCTAGATCAATCCCTAAAAATTAGGAGCCACTGGGAGTGCCGACACTAACCTCCATTAGTTGAGTTCAGTTAGTGACTAATCAAGCTCAGTTAGGAGTCGGTTACATTCAGTTGTAGTATGTTACATTCAGTTCTACTCAGTTAGTGCTAGGTTTGCATGGCTGTATGCAGGTGAGGCGCATTTACTCACCTACCTCAGTCAGTTAGACTAGTTAACACTGAATTAGACACTTGAGTTTGGATTTTGAACTCCGATAATGATTTAGACAAGGTCAGTTAATCATTCAGTCAAGTAGAGTAAAAACCAATTCGAATTTCCTCACATGGATTCGAATTGTATGAGGCTATATAGCCATTGTACTTCATTGTAATTAATTATCTAATTACTTTTGATTAATGAAAGCATTCACAATTGCAAGCCATTTTTGCACTGTTTCATTCTTCAATTTCTGAGTAAATTGTATGATCTATCTTGTGAGTTATGTGTTGGTCCACAGATCTATGTGTTCAATTTAACACTAGGACACAATCATTATTGTATACTTTTGTCTCGAAAATAGGACAAGTCACTGCTCTATACTTTTGTTTCGAAACTACTGGTGATAGTGGCTTTAATTTTGAATTTCATTACAGAATAAAGGGTGGCTTTTGTCCCATAACCATTTTTTTTAACGCTTATGGTCATGTATTTTTTGTTCGTTCCTTCTCGTTAAATAGGACTAAATATTAACTTTTTAATGTTTTTTTAGAAAGCCTGGTAAGGGTGTTTTCTATAGCATGCCAAATGTCGGCGATGGTGGCGGTGACATCTCAGTCGGATACATAGACATTGTCTGAATCGTTCTTCAGTATCAGCTTTAGAAATCTCATTGTGGAACCCTCTAGGATGCCATTGAAGCAGTGTGTTAACATAAGTATCATTATAATGTGTCGAATTCTTTAGTGTTCGCTAAATATAATGCGTGCAATGATTTCCTTGTTGGTGTTATAGAAGTTGTTCCATGGATGATTTACATTCAAAGTAAAATGTCTGAAAATATCGATGATGTGATTCCATCCATGGAATGTTTGAGCAATGGTGTGACTCCAACATGACATGCCAGCAAATGATATCATGGAAGACTTTAATGAATAGTGTATTTCTACACTCACGGGATATGGATCAATGATTAATTATGGCTTACACAGGACAATAATCTTAAAAATGATATATTATATGTTGGATTGTGAAAGTTCCTTACTACTTAAATAAAAGAGCCAAGAGCACTCTAAGTGAATAGTTCATAAGGCACATAACTTGCTAAGGTTTTGCAAATGGGGTAGCAAGTCAAGTGGGCTTGATTGTGGGTGAAACTTCAAAGTTAAGCATGCTTGAACCAAATGAGTCTTACATGGGTGACCTCCAAGGAAGTCCTAAGCGCAGTATTCAAAATAATGATAACTTGGTCAATGACTATACACATTTGATATGGGTCATAGATTATTGACTTACAATGCAATGAGGGAGCTCTAACTATTCATGAAACACAATACTTGTTAAGGTTTTGTAAATGAGGCAACAAGTTAAGTGAGATTGTTTGTGGCGAGAACTCCACAATTAATCCAATGACTTGCTAATTAAGTATTTTAAAGTTATTTCTTTCAAATTAAATTATGTTTAATGAAGAAGCATTGTATTTTATATTTCGAGGAAATTTTTACTATCTAAAATTTAAAAAAAATAAACCATTTTATGAATAATAAACTCCATAAGAAACTTTAGTTGAAGGCATCTGTATACGTTGAATATGTAGTCTCAGTCAATTCGATGAGATGTAAAAGAAGTAGTCCAAAACCACAACACTTTGCACCTTTCCCGACCATCGAGAAAGGTGGTGTTACTCCTCTAGCGACTGCCATCCTAGCGAAGGAGAGACGTCTCTCCTCCTCCGAGCCCTTCCTGACCACTTTCCAGCGATGACGACCTTCTCAGCGGCGACTCCTCCCTTCTCAGCCATGACCTTTTCGGTGACCTTCTTGACAGTGAATGGATACGGGGATGAGACGACCATGCGATGCATTAAATTCAACCAACCTCCCAAGCGGACTGCATATAAGTCGTTGGGAAAAAAATTGGACAGGTTGTTGGGATATCGTCATTCTCCTCTAAGTGAGGTCTGAGAGTGATAGTTCAACTGCTCTGAGGTATTGCTTGTGCATTCCCCTCCATTAACGCACACCCAATTCTGCCTATAACACCCCACATGATGTTTTGCTAGTAGTGGAGGAGGTCAACATCCTTTGGAGGAACACGAGGACGAGGATGAGGCCAAGGAAAATGTAGATGAGGCCATTAAATTTTCCAAGGTCACAATGCTGCAAAAATCTTCCATCAAGGTCAATGATTTGCATAGTTTCGAGAAGGTTGGCTTTGCAAGGTTTCTAGGGAGAGAAGATTGATAATCTAGTAAAGTCATTTGGAGGATGAAATTAAAAATCTTCTTTTTAGATACTTATGTGAGTCATTTGGAAAATGGAACTCAAAATCGTTTACTCGGTTATTTATGTCATATATGTAGTTGTGATGATCTAGCAAAATGATTTAAAAGGATTTGCAGCGATTTGTATGGTTTTGAGAACGCTCGTTTTGCAAGTTTTACAGGGAGGGAAGTTTGATAATCTAGCAAAGTCATTTGGAGGATGGAATTAAAAACTTTTGTTTTAGGTACTTATGTGGTATAAGAATTTATGGTAATATACCAAAATCGTTTGGAAGATGGAACTCAAAACATACTTAAGTATTTATGTCATATAAGAAGTTGTTGTGATCTATTAAAGTCATTTGGAGAATGGAGCTCAAAATCATTTACTCAGTTATTTATGGCATATATGTAGTTGTGATGATATACCAATTATTTAAAAGGATTTGTAGCGATTTGCATGGTTTTGAGAATGCTGGTTTTGCAAGGTTTCCAGGGAGATAAGATTGATGATCTAGCAAAGTCATTTGGAGAATGGTATTAAAAACCTTATGTTTTAGATACTTAAGTGGTGTAATAATTTATGGTAATCTAGAAAAATCACTCGGAATATGGAACTCAAAACGTACTTAAGTATTTATGTCATATAAGAAGTTGTTGTGATTTATTAAATTCATTTGGAGAATGGAGCTCAAAATCGTTTACTCAGTTATTTATGTCATATATGTAGTTGTGATGATCTAGCAAAATGATTGAAAAGAATCTGTAGTGATTTGCATGGTTTTGAGAAGGCTGGTTTGTAAGGTTTCCAGGGAGAGAAAATTGATTATCTAGCAAAGTCATTTGGAGGATGAAATTAAAAACTTTATGTTTTAGATACTTATGTGGTATAATAATTTATAGTAATCTAGCAAAATCATTTGGAAGATGGAACTCAAAATGTACTTAAGTATTTATTTCATATAAGAAGTTGTTGTTATCTAATAAAGTCATTTGGAGAATGGAACTTAAAATCGCTTTTTTTTTCAAGAAGAAAAAACTTATCCTTGTTATTCCATAATGAATCAAAGGGCATTAGTACATTCATCCACATCATCGGGGCAAATTAACATGGCTGCCCACTGGAGTTCCCAGCCAGGGGGAAAGGCACAATAACCAAAAAAAAGAACCCATCAGAAAACTGTCTCATCATAAAATGGAGACTGCCCACTCATTCACATCAACCGAGGGCCAAAGAGACTCTGAACAGCGTTCTAAAGGGGACACTCTGTCTATCAAAACAACAGCTGCGAGGAAGGGGAAATAACCCTTCAGCAAACTCAAAAAGCATCAATGTATCAAAGCTTCACTAAGAAGAGTGAAAATACCTCTATGCAAGCTCAAAAGAGCTGAAAATAATCTTGAGAAACCAGCAGATTCTCAATATATTCCATCATACAGCCTTTTCCTTGTGAAAAGGAGAGTGCCTTTTTAGAAAGGCGGTCAGTTGTCCTGTTGTGCTCTCGAAAGATGTGAGTGAAAGACAGTTCCTGGAAGCTAAAGACTAGCTTTTTAGTCTCCCTACACCAATGAACAAGTTCAGGTGGGGAGAGAGCAGTCGATCCCTTAGCCCAATTGATGATTACTTGAGAATCATCGTACACATGGGCTTAGGGGATCCCCATCATATGGGAGGAGAGCAAGAGCGCCCATAGACTTAGCAGCTCCGCTTTGGTATTAGTGCCATGTCCGACCCCCAGCGAAAACTCCAAGAAGTGGGTGTCATTGAGAAAGATGCAGTAGCCAACACCAACAGTCATATTATTTGATGCACCATCTATAAAACCACAGGGGAAATACTTGACTGGAGGTTTCCCAATATGTTTGCTTCGGCCTTTTTTAGTGACAGTCCCAAGGAGAGGAGCCTGAACAGTTGAAAAGATTTGTTGGATGATGCCATGAATATTTCTTTTTTTCCCTTCAAATACAGCCAAATTGCGCGCTTTCCATACAATCCACATCATGTTGAAAGGGAGCAGAAAGAGATGCGAGCTCCTTGGAAGCTTGCCAAACCACTCTTTGAATATATCAACGATAGGAACCCCAGAAATACATGCTAGGAGGTTGTAATACTCACTGATAAAGTCTGCCACTGATTTCCAGACCATACAGTAAGAGAAAAGGTGCTCCACCGTCTCCTCATTTGAACAGCAAAGAGGGCAGATGCCCGGTCCTGAAAAGCCTCTTCTCTATAGGTTCTCCCAAGTGAGAATTTTGTTTTGAAGGGTAAGCCAAATGAAGCAAGAGATTTTGCGAGGGAGAGCCTTAAGCCATAACTGGAATCCTTCGACAACAGTGGTCGAGCGAGAGGAAGAACGTGCTATGCAGTCGTAGGCATCCCTGGCAGTTATTGCGCCCCTGTTTTTATTATAAATCCAAGCAAGTTTATCAGGGTTTCTTGTAAGATGAATGCCTGGTCCAGAAAGCCCGTTAATAAAAGCATTCCAAATTGTCACGATGGAGCCACCAAGATCAAGGTCCTCAGCCGAAAACCAATAGTGTTGCGCATTTGTCAGAGAGTTATGAGCCTGGGATAAAGAGCAGATATTTAAATCTTCCAGATACGATCTCAACTCTTCAGGGAGAGTATAAGGAGTATGAGATCCCACTATCGGATCAATCCCCAATAAGATACTTTCACCATTACCAACCTGCCATGCCAGATGCATACCCATCCAGGGAATAACCTGCAGAAATCCTCTCCATATAAGTGATGCATTGCGAGAGCTAAATGATTTATTTCTGAGCCATTCAATAACCGGCAGACCTTTCATATATTTTGATTGGAGGACCTAGAACCATAAACCATTGGAGTGGAGGGCTCTCCAAAACATATTAAGACGCAGAGCTTGATTAAACCAGGAGAGGTTTTTAATACCCCAGCCCCCAAATTCTTTGGGCCAAGAAAGGTCTCGCCAATTTGCTAGATGAAACTTAAAAGAAATATCAGAGGATCCCCACAAGAAGTTGAACATAGTACTTCTGAGCTTCTGGAGAATAGAACCTGGGAGAGGAGCTAAGCCCATCCAATAGACCGGAATACTTGACAGAACAACATTGACAAGGACCAGTCTCCCCCCAAGAGACAGATGTTTATAAGTCTAGTGATTTATCCTCTTTTCAAATTTTTGAAGAAGCCAGTACCAGTCAGTCACTCTATAACTCAGCGGCTTCAAGTGATAGCCCAAATAAGTTAAACCAGACTGAATCGGCTGCATCTTATAAGGCAGAGCATCCCTAAAATCATTAAGGTTGTCATTATATGTCATATAAAATCGCTTACTAGATTATTTATGTCATATATGTAGTTGTGATGATCTAGAAAAATTATTTAAAAAGATGGAAATCAAAACCTTTTACTTTATGATAGAAATCGCTTACCAGAACATCATTTCTTCACACAAATTGGGAGTTGAATGATTTCCCACCAAGCTCGTTTCGAGTTATAAAGAAGAATTCAAGAGTCTAGGGTAGACCTTATGTCAAGGTTAGTGATTTGTAGCAATAACCTTACAAATAACTCCACGATTAAGTCATATTATACATTGGAATAATTTTTTAGGTGGTTTGTTAGCCCAAAAATGGTCATTGTTGTAAATAATGTATTGTGCATGTGTCATTGTTTCATTGTGTGTGTGTGTCACTGTGTAGTAGCATCTATATTTATTAATCTAGATGTTCCCCAAACAGAGTTAGAGTGTGTCACCTCATGTGTATAAGGAGGTCCCCCAAGAACACGTGAATGTCAACAATAAGTTTCCTGAATGAATGTAACACGTGAATGTCCTGTTGAATAAGTTTCTTTGCATTGTCGTATGTTCATGTTTGTGAGTGAGCTGTGAACATCACATGCATACACATTCAGACTAACTTTGTTCATCTTTCCAACCCGCACAACCTGGTTTCATTATTTTCAATATTTGGCATGGAGTTGGAATTAACAATGATTTGGTGGCTCGGACATAGTGCCTACATAAAAGTGTTGTAACTCTTTAATAGAGTATTGCACGTGCTAGTGACATGAAGTAATGGTGAACATACATAATAGAGTAAATTATGTTTCATTAGTGGTACCCCATCCCAGTTGATGCCAAAATGGTCCACATTTATATTGGTGTTTGATTGTTAACTTTCGTATTACTCTTAGCTTAACTTATATTTTGTAATGGGAAGGTTGTTTTCAAACTTTCTTGGATTATTGCCATGCTACTTACTTCACAGTTTCGCTTTTATCACAAGATTAACCTAGAGATACATATGTATCTATCTTCTTTGAGATCATTTCTTTGATGTCTCATTCTTAAATGTACTTTCAATAAAATTAACCACTTATTACCACATAGAGTTTATCTATGTGAGAGTAGTTCTATTTATTTCTTGGTATTCTCTTGCATGGCTACTTCTTTGTAGAACTTCTAAATTTTTAAAGTGTTTTTCTCTAATGTATTATGTTTTGAATATTACCATCACATCACCCCCATAAAAAAAGCTTGAGGATGTGGCAAGGAATATGAACACACCCTCTGATTTTCCTATTTATCCAGTTAATTTGAAAATAAAAGGTCTAAATAGGAGAAGGGATGGGAGGTGACACTATAATCAGTCTATGTTTTACCAAAATTATACCAACATCATGGTATTTAATTCCAGTGCTTTGACTCTATAAAGTGCATAAAGTTCTACTAACAAAACTTATTGAGTAAGTTGAGACAATTACTGAGGATTTTTTTTAATTATTTAAACATTTTTTCCACCCCTAGTAGTTTAGTCTAATGAAAAGCATCTAGTATACAATAATAAGATAAATATACAATAAATAACAAAAATAAGCATTGGGGACATAAATATCGATTATATCCTTAATTTCAACACTAAATACTTAGAAAATTTAACTTGTAATAGCATTGAATGTCATGTTTCAAATGAAACACATCACACTCGATTTGGATATGAGAATGGATCGTTATGTTGTCATCTTTCAAGTGAAACATGATGAACACAACTTTGGGGGTATCTTATTTGCAAATCAATCAAAATTTTCATGTGATTTCATCCACAAAGACCACAACTAAAGAGTCACCCCTTTCTGTAGGGTGCAATCATAATGTAACAAGCCCAAATAAGAGAACAACAATGCATCCACTTATATTGTTCTATCAAGGGTGCATCCACTTATATAGTTCCTCTCAATAGTGCAATTTATTTTTTTAGCAAAGAGACCAAATGATAAAACAAAAATTCATGAGAAACATACATCATAAAATGGATAAGGAGGAAAAGTGATCCTTATCGCTTGCGCAAGAAATTTATCAATGTTATGGTTCTAATTTTCTCATGGGTTATCCTTTATCTCCTGTAAGATTTGATGACTCTCTACTCATGAATTCAGATACAACATTGAATTTTCGTCATTGTAATCCTGATTCAGATACAAGAACAAAGTTCTTGCACGGGTCGCGTTTGAATCTTCGTGGGGAAGGCTGAAGGGAATAATTGGGACTCCCTTCTCTTAATGATGCTTAATTTCTAGATTGTTGAATGTGGGTGGGAAAATTAAAGGCCTTGCATCTATGGAGAGACAGTCCGTCGCTATAAGAGCCATGTCAAATTTTACTGGAGGGCTCGCCTCCGAGAAGGTCACCATCGCTGGAAAGTTCATGGCCAGGAAGGGGTTGCCGGAGGAGAGACTTCACTCCATCGTTGGCATGGCATTCACCAGAGGAGTCACACCGCCTTTCCCAATTCCTAGGAAAGGTGCAAAGTGTTATGGTTTTAGACTACTTCTACAATTCATGGGGTCGTGTCTATGGAGTTCTCGCCATTATCGCTTCCTAGCCGTAAAAAGGTTTATAACCCCAACATCGCAAGGATAAGACAGTTGATTGTTATTAAACCAATAATATTTTGGCATTGAGCTATTTTAAAAAAGCACATTACTTGTGTGTCAAAGTAGAAGACCAAAAGAATAATCAAAATACAAAAAAGTATATAGAAACATTAATCAAGGGTGCAATTTAAATTTTAATATTCAATGTTAAATTTGAATATCCAAATTGTGGAATTTTTAAGTCTATTATTTTTTTAGAAGATGGAAAACTTATCATAATTTTGTTGTCAAAATAGTATCGAGGACAACCATTAATGGTTATATCCTTAAATGCGAGTTGATTCATCACCATTATTCAAGGAAAATCAGGCCATTTGAATTAGTCTACTAATCATAATCAGTTTTAGGTCTTACTCTTAATTCCATTAATTATTTGTAATGATGATATATTTTAGTGGAAACTCGAACCAAATAATTATTTGAAGTTTAATAGTGAAAATAGAGGGCGTGATAAAGATGACTAATGAAGACTATATCAAACCTTATGATTATTAATAATGGATCAATAAGGTATACACTTACCCATTATGCGCCACACAATATTTTAGAGGTATTAAGTTGTAAAAACAATGGTTTTTTACTTTAGGTTGATAGTGCATCTTTTTAAATATTTTCTATGTGTTCCACTCACAAAAGAGGCTAAATACAGTGCTATTAATATTTGATCAATTTCTTATTTTGGCTTAGCTTATTGTGACATTAGTGAGGTCATGTGATGATGGAGATGAGGGATAAAGTTGCCATAGTTATGCTTTTAGATGGAGATGATCGACAAAATGAGTGAGCAAAATTTTGTTGATAATAGTTGTCCCCCCTAATTTATGAGTCAAGATAAACTCATATAGATGAAATACATTATGAGTTTCTTTCCCCAAACAATGGAAAAATTAAACAAGCACAAATCTGAACAATCAAAGAGGAAGGACTACCCATAGATGATTTTGGACACCCACTTGCAAACAACCAACCAATGGGATAAAGTGAATATATAATCACAATATCAACAAGGTGATCATACCAATGCTTTTGAAACCGTCTCAATACAATATGGGGCCATGGGGTCGGATTAAAGTACATCAAATTGCCATAGTACAATACATCATACAACTAGGGTTATGAAGAAAACCATCCAAGTATATAAATGTGGAAAATATCAAATTCAGTCAAAATGAAGGAACAATATCACCCCAAGGGGTGTTGGATCACAACAACTTCATCCCTCTATAGCAATAGGTGGCCCAATACCAAGAAAGAGTTATTTAGAATGAAACTCTCGCTAATGGTTCAAAACAATTGCTAAATGGAGTCAAACAAATCTAAGGAACTACAACTAAAACTAGATCATTATCACCAACATTGCTTAGAACACGTGAGAATCTACTTGAAGGGAAAATCCCCTAAGATACTCAAAAAATTGCAAAAAAAGAGTCATGCATGCTCAAAAGCTTCGACCAAAATTGAAACATTAGAACCATTATTATGTATAGTTATCAATTGTGCAATAATGAGCTAGAGTTGAGCATGTGAGAAACTACCAATCAAAATAGGAATGATGACTCTCATTGCTTAGTGTGAGGTGACCAATAAGCGAGGAAATGTGATCAAATTACATGTCACCTTTAAACCAAGTCCTTAGAATAAATGTGTTGATGTCGATAGGGGGAGGTCTATTAAAAGCAAACTACAAGGGAATATTTGGAAACCAACATGAAGTATGTTATATATGATATTGAGCAAGACTAACTATGATTAAGACAATAATGGATGAGTAGGTGAATGAATATTGGACTCAATACTTCCCTTGTTCCAAGCATATTCTCAAGGAGGACTTGGCATCACATGTATAAATCCAAGGATTGTAATCAACAATGGGTTTATGATGACAACTGACAAGATGCATAGAACTTATGATTATGGAAGGAAAACTAAAATGAGTGGGAATCAAGGAAGCATGTGAATGGAATTAACTCTAAATGGGGATTGAAATATAAAGACTCCAACGACAACTCACCATAAATCTATTTAAAGAAGGGTGATTAAGTATGATGTTGAGAAGATATCATGTAAGTTGTTAGAGTGTTGATGAGTACTTTTCTGATTTCCAAAAAGAATAAATGAATTGGGAGATTGATGCAAGCAAGGATATTAGAGACCTAATGTTGATCAAATTAATAAATTCAAGAGAATGATGAAAAATGGAAGCAACCAAGGGGTGGGCACCAATGCTAATATCCTTAAGGGTAGTTGAATAGTGGAAAAACAACACAAGTGATATTCATAACACGAAGAGGTGGAAGGCCAATGCCATGAAGTTGAGTGTAGCAAAGAATGCCAATATGTTAAGACCATTCAAGGGTTTGGGGGTTAAACAATCCAGTAATCATAATGAGAATGAACATGAGGATGTCTCAAAGGAATGGTATATGGTCTCCCAACCCTAATGAGGATCAATGGCATGGTGTACGAATGCATGGTGACCGATGCAGGTGGAATACTACCATTGGGAAAGAGAAAAATGTAAAGGTGGATGGGTGATGCCACTTGCTCAAAAGGAGTGAGGTTCATATAGGAATATTCAAGGGGTGGAAAACAAGGAAAATTCAACATTACAGAAAAGGAAATGTGGCCTATATGCTGGTTTGAATATGTATACCTCAAGTGTCAATGATGAGTTTGTTGAAATAATGACAAAAAAATTGGTTCCCAAATAAAATACTTGCACATACGAAAGTAATAACATAGCATAAAAATGTGTATGAAATCAAAACCAACAGTGTATATGACATAAACAAAACAAGTTTTTAGGCTCAAGTTACATTCATTTCAACATAAAGTGTGGGGGCCAAAAATTCTAGAGTTGATGTCTTGCATTTTCACAATTTTATTTGGATTCCATAAGTTCTAGATTATAGGTATCAACCTCATTTTCAATTTAGTCTAGTTCACTTTTAAGATTAGGATTTTGCATACTTGAGTGAATCCCTAGAAAGCTACCTTATGGGCGTGTTAGTGTCAAGGATTTTCTTGCACACTATGCATTGATGTATTTTTTAGCTAGTTATGATCACATATGTTCAACAAACATATGAAATTTTTGTGTAGCTATGAGGGACACAAATCCATGCCCAATGTGCAACTTTCAAGTAGATAGATGTGTGCACCTAAAGTGACCAAGAGTTTAAAAAATGCATGGAAAAGATGGAAAAATTCGGTTAAAAACAAAACTAAATTGATGTATACGAATATAGCATGAGGGTTACTGGTGAAAGTACATTTTTGATACCCTATTCACAAATATTCCTAGATGATTAGGTTACATGAGAATATCTCACACGAATTAGGTTACTCAAGTTCCTTCGGAACCCACTCATGTGACTCGACGTGCTACTACTCTCACAAATCATGTAGTATTGGGATGTTGACACCTAAATGTTCATGGGATAGGGTGAGTGGATCAATCTCACCCTATTAGATATGTACTACATATCTGGTTTGTTGATGTATGGATTCCTTGGAGAGATTATGCATGGATGATACTAGTGATTCCACAGGGCATAACACTAAATGAGTTTATAGATGTACGCTACCTACCAATGTCGACTACCCATGACATAATGATTTGTATTAAAGATATAAGGAGGTTAGAGACCCAGGTTGTAGCTATAGTAGTATTGCGATTGAAAGCGACCACATCAAGTCTCAAACAATTAGATGATGGTTGTTGATATGGTAATAGGGGGAACCTATTTTATGTGAGCCCAAATATTTCTAATTATTATGCAGAGACAACTCAAAACATACAAATGCATAGGTAGGAGGCGACTTCATGTTTGATAATTTTATATGAGCATTTTTTTAAAGGATCCTGACCCTCGAACCTCACCATGTCATTGAGGAAGTAGGAACACAAGATCCCTACATGAGATGATGTGGTGAGTTAATCATTTACGTGAGAAGCATACCAATGGGAAATGTGTTCTAGTTGGATTTAGTTTCCCACTCGAGCCATCCCTGAATGCATATTGAGGATTAACCTTACGAGGGTATGGACTATAGGGGAGACTCATTGCTCCCTTTCCTTCTAGGCTAGGCATTGGGACCGAAGGGTAAGTAATGATGCTTCTAATTTTTATTGTGTTTGCATACTAGAATAAAGGAAAGCTTGATTTTATACGATAAATGCAACTAATACTTGAAAATATTTCAAGCCCAACCCGAATTCAAGTTGTGGTGTTCACATAGAGTTTAATTCCCAAACCCCGTGGCTGTAAATTCACTTTACATGCATAAAATTTAACTTGAGTTGAAACACATGGAATTTTTTCAACATTAAAGAACTCAGAAAATAAAAGACATCCAAACCACAATTTTTTAACTCAAAATATTTTAAACCAAACTTGGTCCAGGATCAAACCTCGAAGGGAAAACCTGTAATGAGAGAGATTTTATTTTCTTTTAGAGACAAATTACAATTCAAAGCAACAATACTTATCTAAACTTTTCATCTCGAAAATCGTGTCAAACTCATCATTAATTATAAACTTCATTGACAGTAGTATGGACCACACATGCCAAGACTTTTCCCATCTATACAACCTTGGGAATTGTGCCCAGAAAATACAATAGTATGTCCTACCTAAATTATGTACAACCTCCTCATTTTTCATGCCTGAAACATCATGTACGACCTCCTCAAAATTTGTTCCAAACCTATACCTTGAAATATGTACCAAAATTTATATTGTACGGTCAACAATCTCTGATGTATGACCTTCCTAATTTCTGCCTTGAAATATGTGCTTGTACGACCAACAATAATTGTTGTACGACCTTCTTTGGAATGCATGTAAGGTACATAAATTTTCTTCCTTGGAACTCGTGCTCTCCTACTATATGATTTACCTAGAAAATGATGCCCTCAGTCTTGATATTCAACATGTTTCTCGGCCTTTAAAAAATTTCTCAAGTGTTTCTTCTCTCCTCTTTGTCTTATAGACTTTTCTTCTCTTCTCATGCTCTCCAAATCGCTTGGTAACAATGAATCAAATCTCAATGCATTTCCCTAGTTTTTCTCATGGAAACTAAATCCTTTTAATCCAATGGTTAAGATTAAATCTTGACTTTATAAGATCTGGGGATCTCATTAAATGATCGTTTTTCTCATTAAGTGAATTTCACTCATATTCATTTAAATAATTAATGAGATATTTAAATATTTAACTCACTTTAAAATTCTGATAAAGTCAATTTAATAATATAACCAAGAACCACCTTTATAAAGTGACTTTATAAAATATAAAGTGCATATCACTTTTATAAAGTGACTAGGGACCCCAATTAATGTTTGTCCACCCCTATGCATCATAAGGTGAACAAGACTTGCCTTGGTACTTTTTCAACACTCCCTCTTACCAAGGAAAACGTTTCTGACAACCCCCAACTTGTATCTAAAGTGAATGAACTTGCCTCTCCCCGAATATTTTGTCATAAGATCCATCACTTGATCCTCAGTAGAAATGTAATATAACTCTACAACACCTATCTAAACATAATCTCGGATGAATTTGTATCTAATATCTATATGCTTTGATCTATCATGGAATACTAAATTTTCAGAGAGATGGATGCAACTCTAATTGTCATGGTAAATAACCGTGGGCCTCATCTCCTGATCAAATAATTCCACTAACAACTTGCGAAGCCACGGTGCCTCATAACTAGTCATACTAGCTACCATGTATTCAGGCTCTGCAAAACTCAAAGTAATGGAATTTTGCTTTCGATTGAACCATGACACCACTGTCGAACCCAAACTGAAGTAACAATCGGAAGTGCTCTTCTGGTCTATCACACTTCCTTCCCAATCTAAATCTATAATTCCAACCAATCTAACTCCATCTGAACTCGTCTAGTCCAGAGAATAATCCACTATCCTTGCAAGGTGTCTTAGCACATGTTTTGTGTCTCTTCAGTGCACTCTTCTAGGATCCATCATGAACTAACTGAGTTTGCTCACCACAAAAAACAAGTTTGGTATGGTGTTAACCAGATACATCAATGATCCTATGAGTTAACAATATAAGGTAGGATCCACCAAATATCCTTTATAAGCATGAAGATTATTCTAGTTGAAATATCTCTCATGTAGAAGACCATTGAGAAATGCAGTCTTCACATCCATTTAGTGGATCTTCCAACCCATCTATGCTACTATGAATATCACTGCCTTGATTGAGAAATATTGGGAAACTGACACAAAGTTCTCATTATAGTAAATTCCCTCTACATGTCAAAACCCATGTGCCACAAAACGAGACTTGTACTTCTCAATGTTGTCATATACAACATGTTTGATATTGTAGATCCACTTGGAAGTCATAACTGAATTCGCCTATGGTATTGGAACTATCTACCACACATCATTTTTCATGATGGAATTATACTCTTCCATCATGGAATCTCTCCAAACTTGATGTGTAGTTGCGTCCTCAAAAGTGGACGGCTCCGACTCACGAAGACTCGTCACCATTACCATATAACTGGAAAACTCTTTTGGTGCTTTATTCTCTCTAACATCCCTCTTGGGTTTACCAACTAACTCGAAATATTCCTTCATCAGTTCTTTGAGTAAACTTGGCTTCCTCTTCCTTGAAGTAGCTTCCTGTGGAGAAACCTCCTCCTTTACATCCTCATCAGCCACCTGCATACTTGAAGGAGTAGCACCTGGAGTCTGAGATCTTGTAATTGGTGAACATGTACCAAGTGAATCTGAGTCACATGAAGATGTAACTTGTGTCCCTATGACCCAAGAACCTGTACCTGTAACTGAAGTATCTTTAGACTGATTCCTTGAACTTGAAGATCCTGAAACTTGTGGATCAACCACCCGAAGACCTGTGACCCTACACCCTAACTAGATGCACTCAACTATGAAGTAGGAACATGTTTCTCCTCCTTCTCTAACTCCCGAGACTTCCTGAAGGCTCGCTCCTCCTCAAATAGCACCTCCCTCCTCACTACAACTTTCCTCTGTGCAGGAATATATATGTGGAAGGCCTTCGAAGTCTCATCAAATACAATAAATTTCCTCTCTTTGTAACGGGTTCCAAATTTGTCCTCATCTCAGAAGGGACACGAGAATATGTAAGGAGTCCAAATATACGGAAGAGGCATATCTCAGGCTTCTTCCCGGTGAACATATCCTCATGAGTCTTATACCGCAAGGCACGATGTGGACTCCTATTCTGCACATAAAAACAGTACTATAGGCCTAATCCCATAGAAAGAAATGAATACTCTGATCATGCAACATCGCTCTACTTACTCCTACTATAGCTCTGCTCTTCCTTTTGGAAACTCCATTATGCTATAGAGTATATGGAACATTCAATTGACTCTTGATCTCCTCCTATCTACAAAACTCATTAAACTCGTTAGATGTATACCCACCCCCATTGGCTGACCTCAGTACCCAAATCCTCCTCCTTGTTTGGTTCTCGAGACATAAGAGATTTGAACTCTTGGAAGCTATTTAAGACTTAGATTTAGGTATTCCTATAGTAGTCATCAATGAAAGTGACATAATAGTCAAATCCTGTCAACGAAGCATATGACATGGTTCCACATAAATATGAATGAATCAAGTCGAGAACTCCTCTCGACCTGCTATCACTGTTCGAAAAAGTAGTCTTAGTATACTTTCCCAAAACACACCCTCTGCACACACCTCTATGCTATGTACTGAACTCTAGTAAAGTTGTATTCATATATCTTAGCATACTCAAAGTTGAATGATATAGATGGGACATCCTATTGTGCCACACCTAGCACCACTCATTGTTGCTACTACTATGCACCAATGCATGATGAGGATGGAAAGAAGTTTGTATAGTTCCCACATCTGAATCCAATGGAATAAGAGGCAGATCGACCCACTAATTTGAGAAATACATCTACTTTCCCATCCATGACATACACTCCAAAGCCTCTGTCCTCAATAGTGGAAACTGAAAAAGAAAAAAAGAAAAAAAATTTCAGCTGAGGGATGTACAAGAAATCACTTAATGTCATGGGCTTTATGGAATCCCTCTAAAAGTTAACGGTCCCACACCTAACTTCTCTCACAACAATATCATCACCCAACACCACCTCCAAATCCAATCCAGTCCCAGTCAACTCAATGAACATGTCTTGTGCACATGTCATGTGGCTCAAATCCCCACTATCAACGTACCAAGTGGAAGGATTGGTGCACACACTTAGTGAATGACCAACAATCAAGGAATACTCCCTATGATCCTCCATATCATTGTTGGTGATAGATGCTCTCTCTGTATAACCAACATAGAGAGAAAACTCTCTCTCAAATCGTGCAACATACTCATCAATATCAATTGTTGTTGTCATCTATTGTTTCGTCTTCTTCTTATTTGGACACTGTTCAACATAGTGTCCAAACTTCTAGTAAGAAAAACATTTAACTTTTCTCATATCCTTCTTTTACTCGTCACCCTACTGCTTGACCCCACCCTTAGGAACCTTCTTGGTCTTTTTCTTCTTTCCCTTTGCTACCAATGCCACATTATCTTCATCTTACTTGCTATGATATGAACTACCCTGTACATGCCCCTTTTGGGTCTCCTCCTAAATGAAGTCGTCCCAACGAGGATCCCAGGAAGGCATGTTCTCTTGAGCAACTATAGACTCCACAAATACATCCCATGGCTTTGTTGCATCATTCAAAGTTGTCCATACCAACTCATTTCCCTGTACAGCCTCCCTGACTACTCCAAGTTTATCTCTAACCTGGGTGACCCTAGTAAGGTATGAAGTCATGTTTTCAGTTTTGTTCATATGAATGCCTTTCAGCTTCTCCCTTAGTACCATTTTCCGATTTTCGTTTGAAGTTTGGTACAATTTTTTTAAGGTTGCCCACATATTATGACCATGATCTGTGACATGTGGGATCACATGATCATTCACAGCATCAAGTATGATCCTCTTTTATTTAATATCCTTCCTATCAAACACAACTTCATCTACATTAACCATAGGAATTATAATTGGATGTGCCTGTGTATTGTTAACTATATCCCATAGTTCGTTTTCTTGCATAATCAATACAATTCTAGCCTTCCACGGGCTAAAATTTACCGCCCCACCCATCCTATCTTCAATCCTAAGCCTAAGGGCCATAACCACAATCAATCCAAGAACCTGTAAACTCAACAACCAACATGTTCTACCTTATTCTTGAAGTCTGAAATTTATCTCTGAACTTTATTTCTGTCCTTTAGAGATGCTTTGATACCATGAAAAAATTTCAACCCCAACCCGGTTTCATTTTTGGTTTTCAGATAGAGTTTAATGCCAAAACTCCATAGCTACAAATTCACTTTACATGCATAAAAATTTAACTTGACTTGAAACACATGGAATTTTTTCAACTTTAAAGAACTCAGAAAATAAAAGACAGCCAAACAACAAATTTTAACTCAGAGTTTTTTTACAAAAATTTGTCAAGGATAAAACCCCAAAGGGAAAACCTGTTATGAGAGAGATTATGTTTTCTTCCATATACAAATTACAATTCATAACAACAATACTTATCTCAACTTTTCATCTCGAAAAGCATGTCAAACTCAACATGGATTCTGAACTTCACTGGTAACAATACAACCCACACGTCCCAACACTTTTTCCAGCTGTACAACCTTGGGAATTGTGCCCATAAAAATACAAAAGTATGACATGCCTGAATTCTATACGACCTTCTCATTTTTCATGCCTGAAACATTCTGTATAGACTCTTTAAAATTCGTACCAAACCTCTACCTTGAAATATGTGCTAAAAATTCTGTTGTACGGTCAACAATTTGTGTTGTACGACCTGCATGATTTTTGCCTCGAGCTCTATATATGTATGACCATCATTAATTGTTGTATGACCAACTTTGGAATGCATGCAATGTACAAAAACTTTCTTTCTTGGAACTTGTGCTCTCCTTCTATACGATTTTCCTAGAATATTGTACCCTTATTCTTGATATGCAACGCGTTACTTGGCCTTTAAAAAGTTTCTCAAGGGTTTCTTCTCTCCTCTTTGTTCTCAACTTCTCTTCTCTTTTCATGGTCTCCAAATATTTTGGCAACAATGAATGATATCTCATGCCTTTCCCTAGTTTTGTTCATGGCAACTAACTCCTTTTAATCTAATGGCTATGATTAAATCTTGACTTTATAAGATCTAGGGCTCTCATTAAATGCTCACTTTTTCTCATTAAATGAATTTAACTCACATTCATTTAAATAATTAATGAGATACTTAAATATTTAACCCACAACCTTGATTTCATTAAACTTAGACTAATCTCAGTCTAAGCGAACATAGATTTATTCTGAATATCGATTTCCATTTAGTTGATATATCGGTTTCCAATATTTAGATATCAGTTTCCAATATAGTGGATGTATGTTTCCAATACCTAAGTTGTCAGTTTCCAAAAATTGATATATCAGTTTCAAATTATAGTGCTCTCTCATAGTATAACAAAAATAACAAGTTCATTAATTCAAGTGAGCAAGAGTAGGTTCCACTGCCCTTTCTCTCACACTAGTCATCCTCATTCTTGGGAAGAAGAGGAGGAACACTGACCCTTTCTCGTCGAAAAGATGTGTTGATGGGTTTGCCCCGTAGATTTCTAATAAGATATCGCACCTCTAGTGACAATTGAGAGAAAAGCACATCAGACAAAGAGTGGGACACATGCCTAAAACCACATCTATTTCATTAAACAAACCTGAACGCACAATAGACCTTGATGAACAATTTCACAAAATTTGTGACCCATTGGAAATTTATAAGATGAATTTAATAAATTCATGATGAATCTGCCATGGGACAATGACTCAATACTTATTTGATTTAATAGAATATTGTGGGGGAGGTGTTGTGAAAAACATGTTGATATGTAGCAATATGTATTAAATAGAGCTCAATAATAGTCTATCGTCGAGCAGATTCAATGATTAAGATGGTTATTGAACAAGAACATGTATCCCCGTTGTTGGGAGAGAAGCACACGACAGACCAGTCGGAAAGGAACACCTGAATTTGTGACCCGTTGTCACTTTATAAAGTATATTTTAGAATCCCAAGATGGGTTTGTGAACCCAACGAATCCATCACAACCTTAGATGACTAAAAAACAAGAGGTGATGCACTACGCATTACCACAAGAAAACATCGCAGCGCATCGTGCAGACTGCCAAACACACAATAGCAAAAAAGAAATTATCATTATCACTGATGGTCATATCCGTGTGGCGTATTGTAAACCACACTACATTAAAAAAAATGCAGAACCACTTTAACGATGCGAGACAACATATTAGGAGTCAATGGAAGAGTATCGACCGAAAACTAGCACATATGGGTAATGAGCCATTGTTTGTGGTCGGACAAGTCGGGAACGGGGGATCGTTGAAGAGGTTAATTTTCTCGTCCCCATGTTGTGTATGTGTTCATTACGGCTTTTAAAGTGAATTTAAACATTCACCCACCGATTTAATTATGCCATGTGATGTATTGCATGTCTCTTAATGCGTGGATGATTATGGTGAGAGTGCCTATCCCATCGTTTATAGTGGGTCGATGTAATACTTGATTTTTTCTTTATCGGACCCATTGGAATTTTATCAAATATAATTCTTAATTTGACAATGGATCACAGATGTCCGAAGATCATTCTAGGAAAATATGTTATTGATTCCGACGTCAGCATATCAGAAATCAGAATTCGACACTGGCAAAAAAATAACAACATCAATAATCCACCCAACTTGTTGATGTCTAAAATGTCGGGATAGGTGTATTAATGTCAAGATGACGAAATTAAATTGTCAAAACGTTTATTAAAGGTGATTAAATAATTGTTTAATGAATATTAAAGAAAATATAAGTTATTTTTATCTTGTTTAGATCTTTGCTAATGCAATTTTAGCTATTATTTATCTATGCTTCCATAGTTTCGAGTTGATTGTGGATTCTAGTTATGTGTTCAACTATTTTTGTTTATTTTTTCATGTAATTATAGAGCCTTTGTAGTGAGCGAGTATTTTTATCCACAAATGGTTATCTGTGTTGCTGTGTAGTGCGAGGGTGCGTTACAGATTGGTATTTCTTACATGAACATCTTATTGTATAAATATTTTTGCAGCCTTAAAATGAAACATTCTATATTGTTTTGGCCAATTTTTTCTTGACATTGTGTTTTATGTTCCTCCCTTTACTAATGTATATCCCTTGACAACCCCAATAAATAAATAAAACTTGTGATACAATATATTAAAAAATCTATTAACAAGATTCAGCCTCGAATTTTCATTCCATGCAGTTTTGAAATATACAAACAAAATACATATACTATATTAGGCATGGAAAAACATACAAAATACCAAGACGAAGAAAGTCAAGAGAAAAAAAAATGACAAAAGATGGTTGTTGGCTAATCTTGGTTGATCGAGTTCTCTGACACCCGAGAGTGGGAAATGGCAGTAAGTGCCCCCAACGTCTTAGCCAAGTTTATCATTCTTTCAATGGATTTGTCATGCTTTTCATCAAGGAGATTTAAATTTTTTGTTTTGTCTCCATATTCATTCACAAGAGAGGCGATTTCTTCATGCTTAATGCTTTGTTCATGCTGTCTACCGTTCACAGTGTCAACCGACTCTTTGATCTCTTTCACCTAGAGGGATAGTTCCTTCATCATTTGGTCTAGATTCACGTCAATTCTAGTTTGTGATTGAATGACGACGCTTGAGTAGAAAATATGAAATCAAAGTGTGGAAAATGGTTAACCCAAAATACCCATACAACAATCTCTCTGCTCCGGGCATGCCTCTTCGTTATAAATACAACCACCGATTCTAATGAGAACTGTGATTTGACAATTATGGTTACAAATACAACCACCGATTCTAATGAGAACTGTGATTTGACAATTATGGTTAAGAGCAACAAGAGGATCTTCAAATGGATCAAAAGAATCCATCTATGTTGGTGAAACATAATTGTTATAATTGTCACACGGTCCGATGACAGGATAGTCAAGAGTGCCTAATCGACATTTAGCATGGCTAATCAACATGTAAATGTTATTTTAACTCACAATAGATTGATAAATTTCAATTCCAGGAATATGAAACATTTTAGATTTTAAATTCAATTATGAGTGTTGTTTTCATGTCCCTGGATTTCTCAGTGATATTTTGAGGTGGTGGGGAACCATTAACAAATCCAAATAATAAAAAAATCCCCTTTACATCAGAATCCTGACTTTATTATTCATGAAACTCATGTACAAGGCGGATTAATAATTTACCATGCTTAAACAGACCTTTAACTTGGCCTAATAGTCAGTCTTCCTTTTCTAACTGCATCAATATTTTAATCTGCTGACTTAACGACTTAACTCCATTGCCTCGACTCTTTCCTATTGATCCCAACTTTTCAGTACACCAAAATCGAAAGAGAAGATTGGAAGTGACCAAACCCTTTGTTGTCAAACCCTCGATTTCCCGACCCTGACACCCTGACTTCGATAGTCGGAACCCGGAACACCCAACAGTCTTCCAATCAAAACCAACTCGTGTTTCGACTCTAATGATACCAATGTCGGGAGTCAGAATTCGACATCGTGTGTCAAAATTCCAAGTGAACTACCCGACATCCCAACTCCAATGCTACCGATGTCGAGAATTGGAAGTCAACGATCACCACACGTCCTTCACAAGTTATGCATCGATTATGATGTCAGAATCAAAACGTCGACACCCAAATCAACAACTAAGATTAAATCTAGCCAGGCAATCAACAGTTGTGATTGATCCCATTCTCACATACCAGCATTTAGTTGTTTTTCCTAATTCCAGCTCGTGCATTATCTTAGCCGTTCATCCATCAAACTTGATGATAGTCATCCTTACCTTGGACGATTCGATTATGGAACCTTGGCCCTATTGTTTATGAATTTACACAATTCCTATGAATCAATTCCTTATTATTACAGTGTACATATAAGCCTCTTCCTTCCTCAACACGACTCTGTAGGGTTCATGACTTAAGGAATGAAACTAACCATGTATAACATGAATCCAATCCATCTAACAATGCAACCAATGCATAGAGACAACTATTTAACATATATTTAACAAGATATCAACTAAACACAAGGATGATTCTATTACAGCCATGAACACCTACTGTATTAATAAATTTAAACTCTATGAGTCAATCCATTCTACATGCACACATAGTCATTCAAAACATAACTATGCACATAAGTAACTTGATTCACAACTATTAACCATATTCATTGCACATTCAAACCATATAAATAAATTAAGCATTCTTGAACTATAAGTGAGCATTCAATCACCACATAAATACTTATCTTTCACTATAAATGTTCAACAACTCGCTATGTGAATGCAACACTCCACCCAATCGTAGGTCTATGCTTGTCATATATTATTTTATCACTCAAAGACCACCCCTTATCTAGGTTATGATATCCACTATAGAGGAACTAGACCGACTCACTTACATACAAAACCATAACCATTTATGCTAATCCAGTAACCTATTGGGTTTGTCAAGCATACATGGAGACAAAAGAAGGGAATGCTAAGCCAATGAGCTTAACCATAAAGCTACAAGAATCTCACTTAGTTACGCTATCCATATACCCACAATACCTACCACACCCAACACAATGAAGGCCCCCTTCACTACAACACAATCCCTCGGGAAACCCTTCCCTCTACTTTTATTTAGGGTGGGCATAGAAAGGTCTCAGATTCCAACTTCTCAAGTATTTATGCCTTCACTAGGTTTATCAAGCCATTCCACCCCTGGTTCTCCCTAACTTGTGACTCTTCTATCTCTACACCTATATACCACGCTAGATTCAGTCATGTGGCCCCATTTACAAGTTGTTCACCCCAATTTTCCAATCTAGATGCTCCCACTGCTACCTCGACAGTGTGCGTGATCAACCCTCACTAAGCTGGGCATTCTCTCTCGTTGTTTTTCCTTACACACATAGCTCTGGTAGATGCATGCATGACAGTAATAATTCCCTTCTCTTCCCCCTACATATTACTTTCCTGCATGGGGATGATGGAATGAAATTCCATGAAGCCGTTAACATCTTAGTCAAGCAACCTAATTTTATAATCTGTCATACCCATCACAACGCTCATTTGTAGGTTTTCTTAAACTCTTGAGCCGATTCCTCAGCTACCCTCTTACATCAACATTTAAGAACAATTATGGAAGTGTACATGGGAAACTACTTGCCATTTATGGAATAGGGGTTCTCAAGGTGACACTTGGTAATGTTGGATTGAATCCCTCAGTGCCCTCACCTCTCCCTATTGGGTATCATAGCCCCTTATTCACATTGCTTCCGTAGCCAACCTTGAACATTTTATTCTCATTTTATATAATTATTTACATCTTCCATGGTTATAAAGCACATAATACTTTCCTCTATAAGCCGATCATTCACTACCAAGGACTTGTCCTTGAGATCCTCACTAGGAATTATACATTGCATACATACAACATTTACATTACATGCCAATATAACTTGGATCAAAATGGGGGCATTACAACCCCTCCTCCTTAAATAACAATGTCCTTTGTGTTCTCGAAACTTGAACAAAAATGGGTATGACTCCTTCATGGCATCCTATATCTCCCAAGTATCCTCATTCGGTCCAAGGTGCTTCCACTACACCTTCACCTGGATGATGGAGCGGTTCCGTAGTAGTGTTTCTTTCTTGTCGAGGATGCACATGGGATCCACCTGGAACTCTCCCTCAAGCACTTGAATCGCATTCCAGTCAATTACATGATTAGGATCGTGTACATATTTCTTATGCAACGAAACATCGAAAACATTTTTCCTTCTCATGCGAGAAGGTAATGAAATCCCATATGCAATTGGTCATATTCTATCAAAGATTTCAAATGGTCATCAATATCTTGGTGCCAAGTTGACACAAATCCATGATTCCAGGGAACTTTTCTTGGGTTCAACTCTCAAGAATACATGAACTCCAACTTGAACTTCCTTGTGCACTCTTTTCAAATATGCATAAACTTTATGCCTGTCCTAGGCTGCTTTCAGGTTCTGACTTATCTTAGCAATTTATTGCTCCATTTCTTGGAGCATTCCTGTTCCAAGCACTACCCTGTTGATTGGATTATCCCATCTTACTGGAGTTTTGCATCTTTTACCATACAAGGACTCAAATGGAATCATTCCTATTGATGTTTGTTGACCATTGTTGTATGCAAATTTGACCAGGTGTAGATAGTTCTCCCACTTAGATGGTATGTCCATGACATACATCCTTAACATGTCTTCAAGAACTTTGTTCACCCTTTCAGTTTGGCCATATGTTTGAGGATGATATGTTGTACTAAAGCTCATATGAGTTCCCATTTATTGAAACAAACCTTTCCAAAACTTGGATGTAAATTTTGCATTTATGTATAATACTATAGCCTTGGGTAATCCATGCAATCTAGATACCTCTTTCATGAATATACCTGTTATGTCACTTGCCTTGTAAGTAGACTTACCAGAATAAAGTGTGTTTCCTTGGACAACTTGTTCACCATTACCATGATTGAATCATGCTGCCTTATTGCTCTTGGAAAACCTGTTATGCAATCCATATAAATTACTTCCCACTTCCATGGCAGAATGGGTAAGGACTGTATTGAACCTTGTTGGATGTTGGTGTGTCACCTTAACTTATTGACATTGCTGGCATCTAGAGATATACTCTGTTATATATTTCTTCATACCAGCCCAAAAGTACTGCTTCCTTGTTGTTGTTGTCGTCTTTTGATATCCTAGATCTCTAGACTACAATTTTTGGTGAATTTTGTCCATGATTTTCTTTTTCAATTTTGTACAATTGGGAATATACAACCTGTCCCTGTGTACAAGAAGGCCATATTCCCTGAGTTGATATCCTCCACACTTCCTATATATTTATCCTTGGTGCAACTTTTCCTTCACTTGAAGGTAGGTTTCATCCTTGATCTCAACTTCGAGAACCCTTGCATTAAGGTTTGAGTCGCATATACTCAACGTTGTTGCATTAAATTTCCTGTTGAGGGCGTCAACGACCTTATTCTCCTTGCCTTTCACATGCTTTATCTTGAAATCAAATCCAGACAATAATTCTAACCATATGGCTTGCCTAACATTTAGGTTGGGTTGGTCAAATAAATATTTCAGACTCATACGGTCTATTATGAGCTTGAACTTTCTCCCCAACAGATAATGTCACCACATCTTGAGCACATGCACTATGGCGGCTAACTCCAAATCGTGCGTGGTGTAATTTCTCTCATGATCTTGCAATTTCTGGGAATCGTAACATATTACAAACTCATCCTGCATAAGCACATCGCCTAACCCTTCAATACACGCATACGTACACACCATCAATTCTCTGCCTGGGTTAGCAATTTTTAGAATAGTGCCGCATGTAAGCAAGTTCTTCAGCCGTTGGAAGCTCTGCTCACCTTTCTCATACAAATTTAAATTTTATCCTTTGTAGTGATGTGATTGGATAGGATATTCTATAAAATCCTTCAATAAACCTCATGTAGTAACCTGCAAGACCATAACATATCGGACATCTAAAATATTCTTTGGGGTAGGAAATTCATTATGGCTTCAATCTTCTCGAGATCCACCGAAATTCCTTCTTTCGAAATAATATAACCCAAATACTGTACCTTTCTCTGATATAAATTACACTTACTTAACTTCGCATATAGTTTATGCTCTCTAAGAACCTGTAGCACCATTCCCAAGTATTGTTCATGCTCTGCTTCATTTATGGAGTATACGAGAAGATCATCTTAAAATACTAGCACAAACTTGTCCAAATACTTGCTGAAGACGTTGTTCATGAGGGACATGAACGTGGAAGGTGCATTGGTGAGACCAAATGGCACTACCGTGAATTCATAATGACCATATCTTGATCTGAATGTTGTCTTATAAATATATTCGTCCTTTATCCTTACTTGATGATATCCAGGCATTAAATCAATCTTTGAAAACACGTTAGCTTCTTTAATTTGACCAAACAAATTGTCAATTCTGGGCAATGGGTACTTGTTCTTAACTGTTACCTTATTTAGTTGTATGTAATCAATACATAGCCTTAAGCTACCATCTTTCTTTTTAACAAATAGAACTGGTGCTCCCCAAGGAGACACACTAAGCCTAATGTACTTTTTATCCATCAACTCATGTAGCCACATATTCAATTCTACCAATTATGGCATGCTCATTTTGTAGGGAATCTTAGAAACAGGTGCTTCCCCTATAAGAAGATTTATTCTGAAATCAACGTATATTTTTGGCGGAAGTACTGGTACTTCATCTAGAAAGACATCTTTAAATTCCTGTAATAACTGGTAATCTTATATTCTAGGACCTTTATCCTCTAATAAATTTGATGTATGAACGAAATTCAATTGGAAACCCTTTTTATAAAAACTTCCAAGGTGTAAGGTTGAGACTTTCCTAACTTAAACCTGCTTAGGAAGTCCCTTTACCACTCTTTGCCTTCCTTCATTGTCAATGCACTCAAGGACTTTCCCATAACAGTCCACCTTGACTCTATGATTTTTCAGACAATCCATGCCAATGAGGGAATCATATGATCCTAAGGTTAACACATTCAAATTCGCCTTGGTGAGGAGTCCATTTTTTTCTATTCAACATTCCAATACCACTTCACTCACCTTCCTCTTTGTGCTGGTGGCTAATTGGACTAACTAAGAATTAGCATGCTGCACCTTTCTAAGAAAACAACCTTCAACCGCTTTTGGGTTAGTATAACTATGAGTATATATTGGGTATATCAAAATGAAAGTGGATTGCTCAACAATATTACCCTCAACCTCCGCCACCGGGGCTTGATGATCTTCCTGGTGATTCTCTAGTGCTGCATAAATTTGAGGGTTTTCTTTAGCCATGTCCTCCATTGTAACTGCTCCTCCCAAGTTATGCAACCTTTGGGGGTCCTCTCTTGGATGCAGATAGTCCCTCAGTGTGTGGTTTCCATCACATCCCCAACACTTAAGTGATCCTCTTTCTACTGCTACTATTGGTTTTGTTTCACCTTGAGCTTGATGTCCTTGGTTTATTTTTGAATGGAGGCATGAATCCATTCTTCTTTTGATCAAACTTCCCTTTTGGTAAATCCCTTCCAAGCTAAGTGAGCTTATTATTTTACTTTTCCATGTTCGTAATAATGGGTGGCCATTATAATGTCTTCATCAAGACTTGGAGGGTTGACAAATTCAATCCTTTCTCTGAAATTATGAGGCAAACTTCCAAGGAAACTATGAATCTTGACTCTTTCATCCGTAATGTAGTCCACATACCTCAAAATTTCTATAAATTTATGGACATGCTCGTCCATAGTCTTTTGTCCCAATTTCAACTCATGAAACTCCTTTCTCTTATAGTCATAGTACTGAACACATAAGTATGTTTCATTGAAGTACTTCTTGAAATGAAACCAATTGATTCTTCTTTCACTAATCTCTTTTATATGCATGATGTGTTCTCACCAAATTGCAACCCTTCCATTAATATTATATATTAAAATTCTTGCATTTTCAATCTCTGTATAATCATGAATTCTAAAATACTTCTTCATTTCTAATAGCCATGCCTATGCTTCTTAACTTGTCTTTCTTTCACCATCAAATGTGGGAGGTATTGATTTCCTAAACTCTCCCTGTGGAATCCTTTTGAAACTTCTTCTTCTAGATCTTCTGGATGTATTCCTTAGGCTACTCTAAGAACTTCAGGAATCACATGACCTATTGGAAGAAAAGTTTGACAAGGATCGCCTATGAATTCTGCTTACATAACTCTTTCTCGTATTTTGGGTCCTCCTTCTAGGGTGACTTTTTAAAGGCCCTTAGAGTGTATTTTTGCGTTTCTCCCTTCTTAGCCCAAATTTCTTTGGTTGGAAAATATATTAGATCGTTGCTCCATATCCATGAGACTTTGGAGGATGGCAGTGTTGATTTGTTTCTCCTCTTCCTAATATTTAGTCAATCATTCATTGAAACTCCGCATTATTTCTATCAAATTCTCAGGGGTAATTTGCTCTCTTCTTCCATCAGATATAGTTCCTGCATTGTCTTCTTGCATATTTTGTTGAAGAACATATTCCTCATACTCATAAGGATCCTAGGCATGATTCATAGTTACCATTTTCCTGTGAATTCCTTTCCCTACTATGGCTATCCAAAACCACCCAACTGCAAGTTATGTGCATCATAAAAATATTTATTAGACATCTCATAAATACTTTTGCAATGGCACAGAAAGTATCAATTTTTTTTTGTACAAATCCTACCACTCTGACACTTTCCTACCGATCCTGACTTTTCCATACACTGAAATCGAAAGTGGAGATCAAAAGTGACCAAACTCTTCGTTGTCAACCTCTTCGACTTCCTGACCCTGATGCCCCAACTTCAGTAGTTGGAACCTGGAACACCCAACGGTCTTCCAACCAAAATCGACCCGACATTTCTACTCTAATTATACCAATTTCAGGAGTTGAAAGTCAGAATTGTGTATCTAACTTCCAACTGAATTGTCTGAGGTCCCGACTCCAATGCTACCAATGTCAAGAGTTAGAAGTTAACAATCACGATACATCCTTCACAAGTTATATGTTGATAACGATGTCGACATAAAAAATCCGACACCCAAATCAATGGCTTAGATTAAATATGGCCAGGAAATAAACGGTCGCAATTACTCCCATTCTCATAGAACAACACTTGGTCGTTTTCCCCAATTTTTAGCCTGTGCATTATCCCATTCGTTCGACCCTCGAACTCGACGATATTCCTCCTTCCCTTGGAAAATTCGATAATGGGACTTTGGCCCTATTATCTATGAATTTCCATAATGCCTCTAAATCAATTCCTTATGATTATGGCATGCATACAAGCCTCTGCCTTCCCCGGCACGACTCTGCAGGGTTCATGACTTAAGGAATGCAACTAACCATTCATAACGCGAAATCAATCCATCTAATAATGCAACTTATGCATAGAGACAAATATTTAACACATATTTAACAAGACATAAACCAAACATACTTATGACTCTTTTACAACCATGAACAACTATTGTATTAAGTAATTTAAACTCTACGAGTCAATCCATTCTACATGCACACATAGTCATTCAAAGCATTATTATGGAGACAAATAACTTGATTCACATCTATTATCCATATTCATTGCACATTTAAATCATATAATAAATTAAGCATTCCTGCACCATATGTGGAGATTCAAACACCACATAAATTCTTATCTTTCACTGAAATTATTCAACAACTAGCTATGTGAGTGCAATGTTCCATCCAATCGTAGGTCTCTCCTTGGCCTATATTCTTTTAGCACTCAGAGACCACCCCCAAGATGGGATATGATATCCACTAGAGAGGAATTAGACCGAGTCACTTATAGCCAAAATCATAATCATCTATGCTAATCCATTAACCTACTAGGTTTGTCAAGCATACAGGGAGACAAAAGAAGGGAGTGCTAAGCTAGTGAGCTTAACCCCAAAGCTACATAAATCTCACTCAGTTCAACTAGCCATATACCCATAATACCTACCACACCCAACACAAGGAATCCCCCCTTCACTCCTACGCATTCCCTTAAGAAACCCTTCCCTCCAGTGCTATTCAGGGTGGGCATAGAAAGTTTTCAGATGCTAACTTCTGAGAAATTTTCTCCTTCAATGGGTTTATCAATAAATTCCACCTCTAGTTCTCCCTCCCATGAATTTGTTGGCTCTACACTTCCATACCATGTTGGATTCAGTCATGCAACCCCATTTACATGTTGTTCACACCAATTTTATAATACATATGCTCCCACTGCTACCCTGATAGTGTGCGTGAACCACCCTTTCTAAGTCAGGCATGCTCTCTCGATGTTTTCCTTATTCGTAGAGCTTTGGTAGATGCTTGTGTGAAAATAATAATGCTCTTCTCTTCCCTCTACATCTTAATTTCCTACACAAGGATGAATGAACAAAGTTCCATGAATCCCTTGACTTCTGGGTCAAGCAACCTAATCTTATAATTTGTCATACCCATCACAACACTCATTTGGAGGTTTTATTAAACTCTTAATGAGTTGATTCCTCAACTACCCTCTTACATCAAAATTTAAGAATGGTTATGGATTTACAACTATCTTCAGAGTTTCGGCTTCTCCAAAAGTGAAGCTTATCCAAACCTGTACTTCAAGGTTGTAAAGAACCAACCTATGATCTTGATTCTCTATGTTGGTGTTTTGTTCCTTACTAGAGAGGAACAACAAATCGTTTGGTGCAAGAGGGAGCTCTCTCATGAGTTAGAAATTAAAGACTTGGGTCTTATGCACTATTTTATTAGTATTGAAGTTTGGAAAAGGAAAGATGAGATATTCCTTTCACACGGAAAGTACACAATTGATGTGTTGTGTAGGTTTGGTATGATGTATTGAAAATCCATGACTACATCAATGGTTTATAATCTAAAGAAACTACATGAGTTAGATTCCAGATCGGATCTAGTGGATCCTACCATGTATATATAGCTCATTGGTTCCTTAATGTATTTGATGAATTTGAGACTTGAAATATGTTATGTTGTGAGCATCTTGAGTCAGGTCATGTCTAAGCCAAGACGTAGACATTGGGTTGTTGTTAAGCATGAGCTTAAATACCTTCAAGGTACTATTGCTTATGGACTTAGATATGCCTCCGATGGAGGAGTGATGCTACTTGGTTATCGAGACTCTGATTGGAGTGGTAGTATTGTGGACCAAAATAGTACATCCAGATTTTGTTTTAGCTTGGGTTCAACTATGATCTCTTGGTCCAGCATGAAGCAAGGCTTTGTAGCCCATAGTACTACAGAAGCAGAGTATATTGCATCTAGTATCGCTTATTGAGAAGTTGTGTGGCTTAGGAAGCTACTTGCTGGGTTATTCAGTGAGAAGCTTAAGACTACAGTCATTCACTCTGACAATCACAACTGCATTAAGCTCTAAAAAAACCTTGTGTTTCTTGACAAGTCGAAACACATTGAGATGAAGTACCACTACATCAGAGACATGGTCTATAAAGGTGTCACAACACTTCAGTACATTGCCATTGATGAGAAAATTGTGGATATATTGACTAAGACTCTGTCCTTAATGAAGTATAGGTACTTCCGAGACAACATGGCATGACAGAGAATGCCTCCCTTGTTGAGAGGGAGTCTTAAAGTTACAACATCACGAGAAATTCTCTAAGCCAATCTTGTGCGCCATGATTGGGCCTCATGTGTTGAGGTAGTGCCTTAGGGAGCCTGAGTTGGAATTTGTAAACTTGGAGTAGATTCTTGAATTAGACTCAAGAATGACTAAGCTTATGTGTTGAGGTAAGTAGTTTGTATGCCAAAGTTATGATGTTGTACAATCTAGTTGGACAAGACTAAGTACTTGTGTGTCAAGTCGGATCCTCATGTGTTGAGGTAATGCTTTGCATGTCGAAGCATGAATAATGTGTGATGTATTACTAACCATGGTCCTCGACTTGGGTGATCTATTAAGTGTCCTCTAGAGACTAGCCACCTCTAGAGTGAATTACTTTAGCATATGACCACTTGGAACTATAGTAAAACAATATAATCACATTATTGGAAATTCTCCTTAGTATAATTGATATGATAGATAAATTAAAGTTGGCACATGTGGATCATGTAGATAAGTAAAGAGATAAAGATGTAACGAGAATAGAGAGAATTCAAATTGTTCACTTCAATGATGATAAAGAACTTCAGTTAAATAAGAGAGAACTCAAATTGTTAACTTCAACGATATTAACAAGGAAGACTTCAGTTAATTAAAGGAGAACTCAAAGTGTTCACTTCAATGCTGATAACAAGAAAGACTTCAATTAAAAGAGTTAACCAAAGAAGATCTAGTTGACTAAAAGTGTTTTGAATGACAACACTTTAGTTAAACTAAAAGACGACACTTGAGTTAAATTAAAAGAGGACACTTAATTAGTTATGACACTTGAGTTAGCATCCTAACTAAGTGGTCTAGCATCTAGTTGGAAGGTGAGTTCATCCTAAAGTCATAAGAGCAAAGATATATGCCAATAATGAAAAGAAATTGTGCATTTGTTATGCATGATTGATGAGATCAAGGCACAAAGCTAATTCTCCATGCAGGCATTCGCTACCTTTTGCATGAGACCCCATTCTCCCATGTAGGCAATCATTATTCTTTGTATGAGAACTCAATTAGCGAATTGGTTATGTGTTGGAAACATTGTAGGGTTCTTCTATCTATCTCTCTTCTCTCCTGCTCAGTGATTGCACTTGGGGTGCTTGGTACTTCTCTCTTATATTAAACTAAGGGTTCTTGATGTTATTTGCAGATTATAAAAGACATTCTGTGCTATCTATCATTATACTAAGGAATATTTGTTGGGGTTTTCTCCATCATGTTGTAGAGGGTTTCCCTAGGGTAAATTACGTGTCTCATGTGTGAATGCTTATGCGTATGATTGTTCATTGATTTCAAGTACTACAGTAATTTCGCAATTAAGATGAAAAGATTAAGTTCAACAAAGTTCAACATAATCAACATTTATTTGCTTCAAAAAATAAATTTAGCCTTTTGTGTCCCTTTGAGGATACAATACCGTTTGGAAAGCAATGCTTAAATAAAATGAACTATATTTATTTTATTTGGGTTAAAAACACATTATAGTCTATGTTTATGGGGCTTGGATGTAGGATTGGAGAATAAATATTCCAAGGCCATTTACATTGAAAATTATATGTTCCTAAACTAAGGGAAAATTCCTTTAGAAGTGAGAATACTTGTCAGAAAAGGACAAGGTTAAGGACTTGTGTGTCAAGTCGAATATTCATGTGTTGAGGTAATATTTTGCATGTGGAAGCATGAATAATGTGTGATGTATTACTAACCATGGTCCTCAAGATGCATGATCTATTAAGTCTTCTCTAGAGGCTGACCACCTCTACAGTTGATTACTTTAGCATATGGCCACTTGGAACTATAGTAAAACAATATGATCACATTATTGGAAAATATCCCTAGTTAATTGATATGACAGATAAATTAAAGTTCGCACATGTGGACCATGCATATAAGTAAACAAACAAAGATGTAATGAGAATAGAGAGAATTCGAATTGTTCACTTCAGTGATGATAAATAAATTTGGTTAAATAAGAGAGAACTCAAATTGTTAACTTCAGTGATATTAACAAGGAAGACTTCAGTTAATTAAAGGATAACTCAAAGTGTTCACTTCAATGATGATAACTTGAAAGAATTATGTTAAAAGAGTTAACTAAAGAAGATCTAGTTGACTAAAAGTGTTTTACATGAAGACACTTTAGTTAAACTAAACGATAGCATTTGAGTTAAACTAAAAGATGACACTTAAGTTATCACACTTGCATGACGACACTTGAGTTAGAATCCTAACTAAGTGGTATATCATCTAGTTGGAAGGTGGGTTCATCCTAAAGTCATAAGAGCAAATATGCATGCCAATAATGAAAAGTATTACATAGTTGTTATGCAGGATTAATGAGAGCAAGGCGCAGAGCAAATTCTCCATGTAGGCTTTCACTACCCTTTGCATAAGACCCCATTCTCCCATGCATGAATTCATTATTCTTTGCATGAGACCTTAATTAACGAATTGGTTATGTGTTGGACACATTGCAGAGTTCTTCTATCTATAACTCTGCTCTCTTGCTCAATTATTGCACCTGGGAAGCTTGCTACTTCTCTCTTATATTGCACCAGCAGTGCTTGATGTTATCTGTCGATTATAAAAGACATTCTCTGCCATCTATTATTATACCAAGGAAGTTTTTTGGGGGTTTTCTCCCTCATGTTGTCGAGGGTTTCCCCAGGGTAAATTACGTGTCTCATGTGTGAATGCTTATGCGTATGATTGTTCATTGATTTAAAGTACGACAATGATTCCAAAATTAAGATAAAAAGATCAAAGTTCAACAAAATTCAACATAATCAACATTTTTTTGCTTCAAAAAACAAATTTATCCTTTTGTGTCCCTTTGAGGATATAATAGCCTTTGAAAAACAATGATTAAATAAAATGAACTAGATTTATTTTATTTTGATTATAAACACATTATAGTTTATGTTTTAGGGGCTTGGATGTAGGATTGGAGAATAAATCTTCCAAGGGCATTTACATTAAAAACTAGAAGTTGATTAACTAAGGGAAAATTCCTTTAAAAGTGAGAATACTTGTAAGGAAAGTGCTTATAACAGAAGCGTTAAGCATGTTTTTAAAGTTGATTACTTAAATAATGGATGAATGTGTAATAGGCAACTTTTGATTAGTTTGCAAGTCACTCGAAGTGATGTATTATTTAAAGTTTCAACCATGGGATGAAGTCTCGTATGTCCTTGTCCAATGTGAATACCTAACCCATGGATGTCCCCCCAATTATTTATCACAAAGTGGTAACCATAGTGACTCTTCCTAGGTTCCATAAAGGTGAATGCTTGTGGGAATTTGTCGTAATACTTGGATTGATACATGATCTCCTATCAAGCTCTCCTTGGAGGTTTCCTTCTTTGGGGTGGGGGGGTTACACTTTGTACATTGACTTTGTGATGTTACAATAATTGTTAATAGACCTTCATTGGTTGGAATTGAGCCCTCATCATCTTAGGACAACTGTCAAAAGGTTCCTTTCCAATTTTACAATTTTGGGCCCAAGGTTTTAATCACGATTGTGTGATTTTTGGAATAGTAGGTTTGATTGGATGAACCTTAATAACTATTTCATAGGATGGTTTTGATATTATTTTGGGTGTTTTAATCTTATAGGAGGATTTAGAGATTGGGTTTGGTTTTGGGACTTAGTGGCTTCTACTTAGTCTCCCATAATTCAAAGTTGTCGGTTAGTCCCCCTAATAGCCTTAGAGGACTCAAGATATTCCTCTTTGATTGAGGAAGCCACTTCCAACAAGACATAGAGTATGAATCCCTAAATCCTCCTTAAGCAATTAAGACGAAGTACACACTACATTGAACATCCCCGTAGTTGTGGAAAATGTTTAGTTAGATCCTTTCTTAAAAGAAGAAGAAGAAGGAAAGCTTGTGTTGTAAGGGTTCCCCGTGGGAGGCAAAGAGGTTCCTCCCTCTCCTCATCGAGGAGACTTTGATTGGATGATCATTGAGGATGTAGACAACACCCCTTTGACAAATCTCAACCCTCTGCTCACTAGATCACAATGTTAGGATTATAATCCTCCCTTGTCCAATTTGGTCAATTATGTTTAAATCCGGAGTCATTTCAATCTATTTTTAGTCATTAGCACCATTGGGTCAACTTGGCCTAATTGGGGCATATGTTCCAGTTACTAAAGTGTGGGGAACACTAATTGAGGCCAACTGCCACTGATTGCACTTGCATGCATAAGTTTAGGAGCCTCCTATATCAATCCCTACAAAGTAGGAGCCACTGGGAGTGCCGATACCAACCTCCATCAATTGAGTTGAGTTGGTGACTAGTCAAGCTCAGTTAGGAGTCAATTACATTCAGTTCTACTCAGTTAGCACTAGGATTGCATGGCTACATGTAGGTGAGGCGCATTTACTCACCTACCTCAGTCAGTTAGACTAGTTAACTGATAATTAACACTGAAGTAGACACTTGAGTTGGGTTGATGAACTCTGATAATGATTTAGACAAGGTCAATTAACCATTCAATCAAGTAGAGTCAAACCAATTCAAATTTCCTCACATGGATTCGAATTGCATGAGGCTATTTAGCCATTGTACTTCATTGTAATTATTATCTAATTAATTTTGATTAATGAAAGCATTCACAGTTGCAAGCCATTTTTGCACTGTTTCACTCTTCAATTGCTGAGTAAATTGTATGATCTATCTTGTGAGTTGTGTGTTGGTCCACAGATCCATGTGCTCAATTTAATAAACAAGATCCTCTTCTTGTTGAAGTAACCCATTCCCTCTAAGTAACAACCCTCCTTCATTTGAACATGACAACTAATTAACTAGCTTTCCCAGGGAAAATATTGTCGGTGCTTTTGCAGTTAGTCTTTGAAACCTTGCGAATGTCAACATGCTTGTTGGTGTCAAAACACATTGCTATAAAAACATATATCCTTATATTTACTTCACTTGCATGGAATATTTTCTATACTATAAGATCCTAAATTGGAATTTTACCCTAGTTAATGGATTCCATATGGACAAAAACCGTATGATAAGATGAGTCATGGAATTGTTTAAAAAATACATAAACTACTTTTGCAGTAGATTTTCACGTTTTTTGAAAAACATAAATCTATCTACTTATAAATATAAAACTAATTTGTTCTCTATTTTATAGCAAGCATATATATTGACATAAAATCTAATGAATTGGGGATGAGCAATGTTTGGGTTGAAAAAAACTTGTAATTATAGGATGGGTTTGAGCATACATATTGACATAAAAGCTAGTGAGTTGGGGATGAATATCTAATGTTTGGGTTCAAAGAAAACTTGTAGTTATAAGATGAGCTAGGTGGATTGGGCTTGTACTTTCTTGTCTTTAAGATAAACACATAAACTTTGTGGGTGCTAGATTTCATGTTAGGGTTGTTAGATATGCTTTTGGAAGTGGAGTTTATATGTGATCTTTGATTCACTTTAAAATCCTCTCTCTTAGCTTTGGTGGTAGTGGATCCAAAAGGTGGAAAGTAAAACTTTTTATAAAAAATACTTTATGTCTGGAGGCTAGTCATTTGTTAGGAGTTGAGATTTGCACCCATAATAGGTTGGGGAGAAGCTCTCAAGGAACTATTGTGTTGGGAGGAGGTTAATGGATATGAACACAAGATGAAGTTGTTAGATGTTATAATATGATATGAAGTGAGTTTTTTGAGCTCATTAATACTTTGTTTCTAAGTGGCTCATTGCTACAAAAGGGAAGAAAAATTCCTCTCCTAATGATAGGGTTATAATTCTGATTGGCACCATGGTTGTATCAACTAAATATGACAGATGATTTGGGAGATAAAACTTAATTAGAGATGTTTTTAATATAGAAAGCTAAAGAAAATTTAAAGTTGCATAAACTATTCCAAAATACCAAACTTAGTTTATGACATTATTTTATTGAATAGATAAAATTAAAAAAATAAGATATTTATTTTGTGGTAGTTGTTTTTAAACAATTATAAAAATAAAATAAAAAATATAAATACATATACATATGATAATATCAGAAAGCCTTAATTTATGGACTATTAATATTTACTTACCACGATGATTATGCTAATAGTAAACCCAATGATATAAAAATAAACCAACCTCACAAATAGGATTAAAAAAAGACTTCCTTAATTATAAAAGTAATTTGCAGAACATAATATATCTTTTTAATTCTATAAGGAAAAAACTTAGAAATATGGAATAACTTTACCTTAAACCCCATCTATATTGTTAAACCACAAATTAAATAAATATACTGCTAATAACCCATACCGAATGATATAAAAACACAACCCCCGAAAAACAAAACCTCTCGTTATAAAACTAATTTGCTAAACCCAATGTATCTTTTTATTATATGGCGGTAAACCTGAAAATAAGGAGCGGCTTTTAATTCTTTTTACTTATGCATGCATAAGGTATAGTTTAGGGCAAAAATTGGCACATAAGCGTATGTAACTTCAGAGCCTTTCTAGGACCGTAAATGCCCCGCAACAATATTATTCTTCTTCGCCAGAACTGCTGAATTTGGCCGTCAGAGACATGACGGCTGTGAAGAGGAAAGCCGAGGACGAAGTTCTCCACGGCCCTGGTAATGGTAGGGGTGCCGCCCCTCCCTTCCATAAACACCCGAGGGCCGAAAAAGATGAACAAAAGCAGCTTGACAACGACAACAACAATACATATGGATCGCAGGACGGGACGGTTGCATGCCTCCACGATGTGTCCTACCCAGAGGAAGGGGGAGGGCACGCCCTCCCTAAATCCAAGAGAGATGAAGGGACAGCCGCTTCTAAGAAGGCTGCAAAGGAGTATCCCTTCAAGCTCGACCCTTTCCAGGATGAAGCCATCCGATGTCTGGAGCGCGGCGAGTCTGTTTTGGTAACTTACCTCTCTACCTTCTCTCAAATTTCTGTGTTGACGAAACTTTTACATTAATCGTTGTCTCCTTCATCTTTTAAAGCTCTCATCTCTGAAAGCTAGATGCTTCTTCTATTATTATTGACACTGCTTTGAAGGGAAGGTCAGTCGCAGAAAATAAATGCATTCCCCGTGATTATTGTTTCCCCTTTCGCTTCAGCCACAGAGGCCAACGCAATGCATTGATTGTGCACTATTCTTTATGTGACTGGATACTATTTGGTGTCACGGCTTTACTATGGTTTTACTCAGCCTTGACTAGTTGTGCTGCTCCAAGGCTTCTACTTCAACACATATACAGTTTGGAAAAAGTTAAATAGTCTGATGTTTTCAAATAAGTGGTGTCATGGCGACATGCTGGCATAAATGCACGGTTGTGACTTCCTTTTATTTCTCAGTAATTTTTTGGACTGTCGAGAGTACAGAACTCTGTATAGTATCAGCTTTTCATACATTCGATACACACTCAGCTACAAAGACAAAACCGAGGGACGACCATTAACAGCATATCTGCATTTTCATAGAATCATTTTATAGGCATTGGCACAGTCCGCAGCCGCATTAACACATGGACCACGGTCATTGGATTTTGAACCTGAGCCATCATCATGGCAAGTGATCCAACTTGCTATTAGACCACAGGCCGATTCACTATTGTGCAGTTGCGATTGCCTCAAATGTTTGTTTGATAAATCCATCACATTTGGCGTATTGGTAATTTGTCTGATCAGTCAGTTCCTGTATGACCATATCTCGGGTGGAGTCATTTAAAAGTAGCGCCAACAGGCACTGTACATTTGCAGCTTTTGCCTACCGTCGCTGTCTGGCGGCCATCAGTTCCTTTATGCCCATCTCTTGTGTGGAATCATTTTGAAGTAGCGTCCTAAGGGCACTGTGCATTCACAGATTTTGTCCACTGTCACTGTTTGATGGCAACCTCTCTGAAACTTAACGCAAACAGAGCCATCGTTGGAATAAGAACAAATAAAAATTTATTGTCTTGTTTTAAAACTTATTTACTTGTTAACAGTATGTGTTATTGTGCGGAAGGGTTTTAGATCTATAGCCCAGTATGATAGAGATGTTGTCAGGGCATCATATGTTGGCTTAAGAAAATATAATCATAACAATAATAATATTAATACTATATGTTACCAAATATATACAAATGAAACTAAATCTCTCTTTTTTTCCTTTGAAAAATTTCATAATTGTATTAATATAGAACAAAACTACAGTCAGCAGATGCTTGATAATGGACAAAATTACATATTGCAGATGCTTTGCAGCATTCACAGTCGCCTTTTTAACTCAAAAAGGATACAACAGTATCTTGATATGTAGGAACGTCTCCACAGTTTGCTTGACAGCATTTGCATCTTAAACCTTTTCTCAAAACTAGGTATATTTCAGAAACATATCAAAAAAGTTTATGAAACAAGAAACCCCATAACAGTTCCCATATGCTTATATGATCATAGAGTGATCGGGAAAAAACAGATTATGCAACCTTCATTATACCCAAGCAGAAACCAACATATAAATCAAAATTTAGGGCTAAACAAAAGGCAGATGTCAATAGTCAGGAATAATACAATGATCATCTTCCTGGATGATCCATTTACCACGAGAAAGTAAGACCCCATTATTCAACACCAACATATAATCAAAATTTAGGCCGAAACAAAAGGCAGATCTGAATAGTCAGGGAAAAGACCATGATCATCTTCCAGGATGATGATCCATTCACCACGAGCAAGTAAGACCCCATTCTTCAACAGACCATCCCAACCAAGTTACTTCCCCTGAAAATGCGATAAAATGAAATAATACTAAAGCTGGCCACAATGCCCTGAATCGCATCCAACAGAGGCTGGAGAAGAAACTTCCTTATCTGATATTCCTTCCTCAACCACCAAAAGATTTGCAAATTTTAAATAGATCCAGTGTTAACATGGATCTATGCTTGTTCTACATAGGAAATGATGTTTGTTGCTTGTACTGTCTACATAGTCAAAGCATACACCGATATATGTTAATTTTTTTACTACTGAAGTATTATTGACTGTCAAACTCATCTAGTTAGTCCAGTCTTAGTTAGGGTGGATAGAAATCCATGGAAATCTTAAGGATTAACAGTTTATCTATACCTTTTGATAAATTGCTAACATTAAATTTTTTGCTTTCTTACCTTCTTTCAAACATTGGATGCCTGCTCTTTGGATCCCCTTGGGTTAGTTCAAAGTGATGAAAATTGTAGCTCGGACAAGAATTTTTGTGCAGGTGTAGTTTCAAACGTGCTGGAAGTCGTTTGAGTCAATTCTATTTTGTAACTCACTTTAGTAACAAAGTGAAAGTCTGACATTTAGCTGTTGAGTCTAATAAAGTGTATTTTTAATACATTAGTGATTTAGACTAATCTCAAGCATACATCTCACTAAGAGATTAGGTTTTTGGTAGATTAGGGTTTTAGCTCAAGTTTAAAGGCAAGTCAAGGTAGAGGGTTAAGGCACATTCATTATTCACTCAAAGATAGTTTAGTTGGGCAGATTTAGAGTGCCGAAGAGGAGTCAATTCAGCAACCAGGCAGAGATCAGCAAGCAGGTTGCATAGGGTAGAGTTTGTACACTCGCACGGATTTGTATAGACAGATCCATACAGATGTAGGGATTATGTATAGTTGTATGGACATGTTCGTATAGTCGTATGGAACAGGTTTGTATAGTCGTACAGCTAAGCCATGTAATGGGCAACCACTTTCAGGTTGTTTTTATCGGTTTTGGCAGGCAGCTTTCCTCAGTAAGTGTGTGGATTTGTTTTGTTTTTGAGTGTATTGTACAATTGTTAGTTTGACAGTCCGTAGAGGCTTTTTTTGTAAGTTTTGAATTATCAATGAAAGACCGATTTGAAGGAGTAAATTATTTGTGTATTGTGTTTTGTTTCCGCTGTTTACTTTCTAGCTATATGTGTGACTATTGCTATGTGAAAGAATTTAATTTCCACAATTAAATAACAAGTTTGTGTTTAGCTGAGAACATAAAGACAATAGTCACCTAGGGTTTGGAAAATTTAACATGGTATTAGAACTACTCTGATTGAGAGGATCTGAAGAGTTTACATTAGTAGATCAATTGCTGGAAGCTAGGACCAACTGTCAGAGGATTTTAGAGGTAGCACTTTATAGAGTTTGGATTTTGTGTGTAGATTAGAGATGGCATCAATTAGCCTTAGGTTTGATGACATATTAGGTGGTGCCAATATTATCAGAACTGAAAAAACCCAGACCAAAAAATACATAAAATATTCAAATTAAAAAAATCATATATATTCATGTGTATCCATATGAATCCAAACCATTATACACAAATATGCAAAGTTGATCATGTATATAGCAAGTAAGGGTGCACACTGCATATAACTAAAATAGCATAGACTGCAATCCATATTTGAGCCAAAATAAATAAACATAGGCTCAAAATGGCCTCTAGAGTTCAAAAAATTCACGCTACAACAAATTAATTTATAGCATTAAAATCACTACCTATATTGGGATCCTAGTCATTAAAAACACTTTATGCCCCCTCCTCTAGGCTCTAGCCCTTGCCTTTACCTTGAATCTATGTCACAGGGTTCGTTGAATTTCGGCCTTGAAGTTCGAAATTTGGTGAATTAAAAAAAAATTGAGTTCGTTTTAATTCGGCGAATTTCTAAGCCTAATCTACTTCCGTCGCTGCTGTTTGCCCACATTCTCTACTCATATGGTCACTCGTATTCGTGGCTCATCCTGTTGTTGATTTTTCTGAGCAGCATCGAGAGCCATTCTCTTAGGAGAATGGGGACACTTGGTCCGGGATCACGGTGTGGACTCAACCCAGTGTTGAGTTCCCATTCTATCGAATGGTAGATATCTGGTCCTTGACCATGATATGGACCCAGCTCTGCCCTGGGTAGACTCAACCCAGTGTTGAGTGACCATTCTGTTGAATGGTAGACATTTGGTCCGGGACCACGATGTGGAGCAGTCTAGTACTGGTAGACTCAACTTAGTTTTGAGTAGCCATTCTCTTGGAGACTGGTCCTTGACCATGATATGGACCCAGCTCTGCCCTGGGTAGACTCAACCCAGTGTTGAGTGACCATTCTGTTGAATGGTAGACATTTGGTCCGGGACCACGATGTGGAGCAGTCTAGTACTGGTAGACTCAACTTAGTTTTGAGTAGCCATTCTCTTGGAGAATGGAGGCGCTTGGTCTATTACCAAGTATTTGACCTAGGGTCAAATTATGTAGCCTATGGCTGAGGCACTTGGTCTGTTACCAAGAAGGCACTATAAGCCCTAGACTTGGTGTAGGCATGTGTGACACTCTGGCCCTTGATTAATGGGCTTTGCGTTCTTCTCCAAGGCTTAGCTACCTTTGATTAAGATACCCTAGTACCTGATCTTCGTGTCACATAGAGTGTGAGATAAAAGCATTAGTAACTCTCTTGGTTTATGATGATGTACTCTGAATGGAATTAAAAGACAACAGGGGCACTTGGAAAAAGGCTAAAAGCAAAAGTAAAAAATACACAAGGACTTTTGGACCACATAAAAAGGACCACAGGTTAAAGTAAAAAATAAATAAGGACTTTGGTAAAAGTAAAAAATACATAAAGGACCTTTTGAAGCTAAAAGGTGAAACTTGAAAGTGAAAATTAGAAAAGAGTAAAATAACATTATTTTGTTCTTTCTAATTTTGGTCCACTTACAGGTGACTCAAGGATATAAAAGAAGATCAAGCCAATTCATTATTACACACACACTTGCTCTCACATGTACAGCTGCTCAAGATTGAAGAAGAAAGATTATGTGATTGTGCCCTAGCATGGATTAGTCTAGTTAGGGCATCATCATCCTTCATTGAAGAAAAATCCTAAGCTAGGGTTTCTTTCTATTTTTTGTCTTAGGGGTTGTTTAGCAAACCCTCCCCTTCATCAACATAATAGATCTAGGTAGCCACCTTCTCATCGGGCAGATCTACTACCTCCACGGGCAGCCTCAAACTCTTCATGGGCTGCTCGATTTTTCTTCTATGGGCAGCGTTGAGGGTTTAACCCTCTTTCTCTTCACCGTGGGCAGGCCACTAGAGGGCACTATCGTCTCGGCACCCTCGGGCAGCCTGCTACAGGCATACCCATGTGGGTTTGGCCCACGACCAACCCTCGGGCAACCTGTGTGGGTTTGGCCCACGACCAACCCTTGGGCAGCCAAAGGGCAAGCCCATGAGGGTTGCCGTAACCCAACAGATCCTCCGGGCAGCCGTGGGCAGATCTGTGAGGGTTCTGCAGCAGCCCATAGGGCTGTCGGGCTAGTGTAAGGCCTTTGGGCCAAGGCTGTTAGCTCTCGGGCAGCAGTGGAGCTGCAAAACAGGGCAGCTGGACAGCTAACTTGAACAGATCTGGTCAACAGGGCAGTCGGGCAGAAGGAAAAGACAGCCGGCAGGGAAGAAAAGACGGATGAGCAGCACAGAAGTACGGTCAGGCAAACAGTCAGTAATTCGGGCTGGCAGAGGGAAGATCTGAGAATTTCGGGCAGCCTGTAATTTTTGGGCATGAGAGAGAAAAGCTCTATTTTATGAAGAAGCCCTAATTGGGCAGTTTGTATGAAATTTGGAAATTTGATCTTCTGTCATAGTGGAGAACCCTGTTTGGGTTTGTGGAATGTTTTGAAGAATTTTAGTCATCTCATTTACGAGATGAGTTACTAATGCTTTTTGGGGTTTTTGTCCTTTAAAGGTTTCCCCAGTGAAAAATACTTGTGTCCATTGTGTTGATGTGATGAATGCTATTTTATTGCACTTGTCATTTGTTTAAAGTTAGTCTGCAAATTTTTAAGTATTCATGCTAATGCTAAAATTCAACATGGTATCAGAGCCTAGTATGTGAAAACACAATAAAGGGACACTGCTGTTGTTTTCCTAGACCTTGGGATAAGATTTGCAGACTTAACATTTGACTATGTTGCAGAGATGGCTGTAAATGCTTTCGGACCGGAAGAGAAGCTCTATGGTTCAGCCAACTACAACTTCTGGAAGGCCAGGTTAGCAGCCACTCTAGAAGAGAATGACTTGGATGACATTGTTTTTAATGACACTGAAGAGCCAACATATAATGCTGGCAGGATTGCTTACAAGAGGAAGCAAGGTAAAGGCTAGAAGGATCATGTATGATTTTGTCAAAGAGATGGTGATGCCCAACATCACAGCTTTGAAGACTGCTAAAGAATGCTTTGATGCTTTGATGCTTTGGCCAACCTATATGAAAAGAAGGCTCCCAGTCAGAAGAGAGTCTTGAAGAAGAGGCTACAAACTTTGAAGCTGACCAAAGATGAAAGTGTTGGTTCTTTCTTCACAAAGATTGCACATGTAAGAGATCAACTCATTGCTATTGGTATTACTGTTGATGATGATGACCTTGAGCAAACTGTGGTTGATGGTCTCCCAAGCTGTTGGGAAACCTTCATGGCATCTGTTAGTGGACGTGAGAATCAACCAACCTTTGAAAGGATTTGGCATGATCGCATAGAAGAAGAGGGAAGGACCTCAGGCAAAGTAATCAAGGAAGACAACCTTGCACTTGCAGCAAAGTCAAAGAAGTTTAAGAAGTCTTTCTCTCAACAAAAGAAGGGAAATAAACCTCAAGGTAAGTTCTCTGACATGTCAAAAGTGGAATGTTATAATTGCCACAAGTTTGGACATTTTGCTAAAGACTGCAGGCAAGCTAAGAAGAAGCCTAAGTGAAGGTTTCAAGCATCTGTTGCAGAAGCAGAGGAAGAGGAAGAAACAGAACCAAAGAAGAAGAAGAAAAGCCAAGGCTAACAAATAAGAACTTAGAAGAGAGTACTACTTGGTTTCAACACTCCCTAGTTCCACCAACATTGATACTGCTTGGTTGGTGGATAGTGGTGCCTCTAGGCACATGATAGGTGACCGTAGAGCTTTCACCAGTTACAGGAAGAAAAAGTTCACCACACAGGTAGAACTTGGAGATGACTCTACTTACAAAATTGAAGAAGTTGGCTCAACCTCACTTCAACTTGACTCAGGTACAGTTCTTCATATTGATGATATCTTATATGTTCCTGGTTTAACGAAGAATCTTCTTTCTGTTGTTGGCTTAGAAGACAAAGGCTACAAAGTCCTCTTCATGGACAAGAAAGTCTTTTTATGGGCAAAGAATGAAGATATAAGCTTAGCAGTACAGATTGGGGCTCGAGAAGAAGGCCTTTACAGGGTTTCCAAAGATTCCACTTATGCTTTAGTACATCACACAAATGATCCATGTGACCTTTGGCATAGAAGGTTTGGACACCTTCACTACACAGCTCTCCCAGGATTGCAGAAGATGGTTATAGGCATGCCAGAAGTATCTCTAAAACATGAAGGAATCTGTAAAGGATGTGCTCTAGGCAAGAACATTAAGAAATCCTTTCCCAAAAGCAAGAATAGATCTAAAGGCATTTTGGATTTGATTCATTTTGACATTTGTGGGCCTATGTCCTCACCCTCCTTGAGTGGGTGTTTATATTATGTCTTGTTTATTGATGATCACTCTCGGAAGTCATGGATTTACTTCCTCAAGGCCAAGAGTGAAACCTTTGACAGGTTCAAAGAGTTCACGACACTGATTGAAAATCAGATTGGAAGACACATCCGTATCTTGAGATCTGATAACGAAGGTGAGTATGAATCTAATGAGTTTGATGATTTTTGCTGAGAAGCAAGAATCAAGAAAGAGCCGACAGTACCTTACAACCCTCGGCAGAATGGGGTTGTAGAAAGGAAGAATAGAACGATCTGTGAAGCTGCTAAAGCTATGATCATTGACCTAGATCTTCCTCTATCTTTGTGGGCTGAAGCTACAGGTACCGCTGTGTATATTCAGAATAGAAGCGCTCATGCTATCTTGGGGGAGAAGACTCCATAAGAAGTCTTCACCAACTTATCGAGTATATATACCGGGACAAAGGCACATTGAGGTCAGCAGAGATGTGATCTTCCATGAGGAAGCTATGTTTCGTAAAACACTAGAGCTTTCAAAGGAAGATGAAGTTTCTCCACTTGAGTTTCCAATTTCATAAATTCAGAGGGAGGAAGAGGAATTTGAGGACCAAATTCCAGATGCACTCGAGGACACTGAAAGTCCACCAGAAGAACTACTCTAAGTTCCTCCTTCCAAAAAGAGACCTGCTTGGTACCAAGAGATGGTGCAAGAAGGCGAGAAGCATAAAGCTCCTCCCGGGACTTTCAGAGAAAGCATAAGACCACATAAGTACTTTAGTCTTATGAGTCAGTTTATCAGTGCATAACCTTCATCATACGAAGAAGCAACAAGTAAACAGGTATGGGTTGATGCCATGATTGAAGAGTACAAGTCAATCATGAAGAATGATGTTTGGGAAGTTGTTCCTAGACCAACAGGAAATCAGTTGTGACTTCCAGATGGCTTTATAAGATCAAGCATGCTGCAGATGGCACTGTGGAGAAGTATAAAGCTAGATTCGTAGCTTGTGGCATCACTCAGAAAGAAGGCATTGACTATGATGAGACATTTGCTCCTGTTGCGAGGTATACTACCATTAGAACCATTATTTCACTTGCTGCAGTATTCGGATGGAAGTTACATCAGATGGATGTAAAAACAACTTTCCTCAATGGTAAGATTGAGGAAGAAGTTTATATTGAACAACCTGAAGGCTTTGTGACTCACGGGAAGAAGACCCATGTATGTAAACTGAAGAAAGCCTTGTATGGACTGAAACAGGCTCCAAGAGTCTAGTATGCCAGGATGAATGGATTTCTCCATAGCTTGGGGTTTTCCAAAAGTACAACTGATTCTAACTTGTACTTTAAGGTTGTTCATAATCATGTCTTGATACTTGTTCTATATGTAGATGACTTGTTTCTTACAGGTGATGAACAATTGATAGATCAATGTAAGAGGGAGCTTACCTCTGAATTCGAGATGAAAGATCTCAGATTGATGCATTACTTCCTTGGCTTAGAGGTCTGGCAAAAGCAAGACGAGATTTTCCTAACACAAAGAAAGTATGCAGTAGATATCTTGCAGAGATTTGGGATGCAAGACTGCAATTCCATGAGCGTACCAATGACTACCAACTTGACAAAGTTGCGGGACTCAACCACCAGTTCACAGAGTGTGGACTCTACTCTATACAAACAACTTACTGGTTCCCTGATGTATCCCGTGCATACGAGACCAGGCATTTGTTACACAGTGAATGCTCTGAGTCAGTTCATGTCCGATCCGAAGCACATACACTTGGTAGTTGCCAAACATGTACTCAGATATGTGCGAGGTACTATCACTTATGGGCTCAGGTATACTTCCAGCAGTGGAGTATTGTTATCTGGATACACAGATTCAGATTGGGATGGCAGTGCTGTTGACCGGAAAAGTACCTTTGGTCATTGCTTCAGTATGGGATCAGCAATGATCTCTTGGTCCAGCAGGAAGAAGGGTTCCATAGCTTAGAGTACAACTGAGGTAGAGTATATTGCTGCAAGTGATGCCTACAAGGAAGCAATTTGGCTCAAAAAACTGATATTTGATTTGTTCGGAGGAAAGCTTGACTCAACGATCATCCATTGCGATAATCATAGTTGCATAAAGCTTTCGGAGAACCCAATGTTTCATGATATATCGAAACACATTGAAATGAGGTATCATTTCATCAGAGACCTAGTGCAGAGAGGTGCTTTGAAGTTGCAGTACATTTGTACGGATGAACAGATCGCAGATATCTTGACCAAGCCTCTGTCAACATCAAAGTTTGTGTACTTTCGTGACAAGCTTGGTATGGCAGAGAATGCTTCTCTTGTTGAGAGGGAGTGTTGATTTTTTTGAGCAACATCGAGAGCCATTCTCTCAGGAGAATGGCAACTCCTGGTCTGGGACCACGGTGTGGACTCAACCCAGTGTTGAGTGACCATTCTATTGAATGGTAGATATCTGGTCCTTGACCATGATATGGACCCAGCTCTACCTTGGGTAGACTCAACCCAGTGTTGAGTGACCATTCTGTTGAATGGTATACATCTGGTCTGAGACCACGATGTGGACCAGCCTAGGGTCAAATTATGCAGCCTATAGCCAAGGCACCTGGTCTGTTACCAGGAAGGCACTATAAGCCCTAGACTTGGTCGAGGCATGTGTGACACTCCGACCCTTGATTAATGGGCTCTGCGTTCTTCTCCAAGGCTTAGCTACCCTAGTAGGCTAGTACTTGATCTTGGTGTCACATAGGGTGTGAGATAAAAGCATTAGTAACTCTCTTGGTTTATGATGATGTACTTTGAATAGAATTAAAAGACCACAGGGGCACTTGGAAAAAGGCTGAAAGCAAAAGTAAAAAATACATAAGGACTTTTGGACCACAAAAAAGGACCACAGGTTAAAGTAAAAAATAAATAAGGACTTTGATAAAAGTAAAAAATACATAAAGGACCTTTTGAGGCTAAAAGGTAAAAGCGAAAATTAGAAAAGAATAAAATAACATTATTTTGTTCTTTCTAATTTTGGTCCACTTACAGGTGACTCAAGGATATAAAAAAAGATCAAGCCAATTCATTATTACACACACACTTGCTCTCACAGGTACAACTGCTCAAGATTGAAGAAGAAAGATTATGTGATTGTGCCCTAGCATGGATGAGTCTAGAGGCATCATCATCCTTCATTGAAGAAAAATCCTAAGCTAGGGTTTCTTTCTATTTTCTGTCTTAATGGGATCTCTTTCTCCCCCTAAATGGTTGACCTTTTTCTTAAGATAAACTTTTGTGGAGCTCCCATCCCAGACTCTATGATAGGTTTCACAAAGCTGGTAGGTAGAGGAGCTTTAGGAGGGTCCAGCTTTAGAGGTAGAATCCCTTAGGTCAAATCCATGCTCCATCAAGCAGTTTGTCATTGATTCATAGTTTCTTCCCCTCGGCCTTGAATGGTAAGAGTGATGGGGCTCCTCGTTTAGGGCTTGATTACACAACCAGGCCTCCCCAGGTTCGAGTACTCTCTAGACGACCCTCTTAGATAGTGCATCGACCCCTTTATGATGATTGAGGACTTAGATGAGGAGACTTCCTCTTCTTCCTTCTCTCTCGGGCTTGGTTCTTGTTCCGACACACTTGGCACACCCATTTTGAGATGGAGATTTTACTTATGTATTCGGTTTATTTCATGCCTCTATCCTTTTCTTTCATGGACTTGTTTCTTAGCCTTTTATGGCTTGATTCATAGATATTAGATTTTTTCTTATTGACGGTAGCTTAGATTCCAATGCTGCTTTTACACTCCCACTTTGTACAATACACACTGCTCTTTAAATTAGTCCCATTGACCTAGTTTTTGTGGTCATTTGTTAGACATTAATAAAATTGTCTTATTTATTGATTAGTTTCTATTTTTAAGATTGTCATAAGTGGAGCATTTGAGAAACTTTCATGAGACTTCATTAGTTGAAGTGAAAAGTGTGCATCATTTCATAAATGGAAAGTGGATTTTGGGAAAAATATTTTGACGACCGTCATGAGATTTCATGAGTTAGTTCTTGGTTGTTTGTGGACACCGCATGGCCTTACCTCTTTCCTAAAGAGCATTATTTGGGCCTAACAAGGATGCCCTCTCTCTTTGACTTTGTTTGGGATTTATCTTGATGAGCTTGAGTCATTTCTTAAAGAGAAGAGTCGGGATGTATTGATCTTTATCCTTCTCTTTGTTGATGAAGTGATCCTCCTAGCGTCCTAGCTTGAGGGGTTAAAAAGACACTTGGATGTCCTCTCATGGTGTTGTGTTCTTTGTTAGTTGATAGTAAATCTTGGTAAGACCAAGGTAACGATCTTCAATGCATCACAATGAATATTTTCCTCATATCACTTCCAGTTCATAGGGAAATAGATTGAGGTCACCACAACGTGCATCTACTTGGGGGTTTGGTTTGTGGGCCTCATTTCCATGTGACATGCTTTCAAGTGGTGGCTCAACAAGGGTATGGTTCCCTTGCCCTCTTGGATAGATGGTGCTTCTAGAGTCACTTTTTGGACTTCTTGTCCAAGATGCACCTTTTGGATACAATCATGAATCCATAGTCCTTTATGGTTTGAAGGTTTGGGGCCCAACTTGCTTCGGGTCAACTATGCTTAGATTGAGAGAGTGTTGTGCCTTATGCTACAATGCATCATTCGATGCAAGCGGGTGATCCGTTTGTCCATCATCCAGGTAGAGTTCTAGGCACATCCCTTGTACCTTGAGGCTATCTTCATACCGTTCTCCTTCCCTCATAGAGTTTGGACTTTTTTGATTCGGCCTTGGGGAGGGATCGATACCCCTATCTTGCTTTTTGCTCCTTGGAGTCCCTTGCGTATGTTGGCGAATTTGGATGGGTTTGGTGTTGGTTTAGGACATAGGGGCTTATGTGTTATTTGTCCCATGAGCACCATTGTTTTCTATTGGACACCACTTATTGTTTTTATACCCATATGTCTATTTGGCGATGAGATTTATTATTTATTTTATTTTTAGACTCTGTACCCAATTATCTGATATAACTAACAAGGCAATGCGCATTGGGTTTCCTTTGTGTGGCTCCTTCATTATTTGCTATGGGATGGCTTCTTTATCGCTCACTATGTATACATGTATGGTATGTATTTCTTTGGAGTTATAAGGAGTATTTCTTCATATGATAAGGTAGGGATTTAATCACAATAATACTTAATAATAAGATTGAGGGTAGGAATTTAAATACAAAGGGACTTAATAATTTTCCTTAGTCCTTTGAAGTGTTTGTTACAAGTCTATGTAATTAGGCATTCCATCTTTGACCTCCCATTTGGTGAAAAGTTTGTGTAGTGGTACATTGGGTTTAAGAAATGCCTAGTTGCATGTAGGGGTTGGTGGATCCGCTAGTTCCATTTGCCATCAATAATTCTTTAAATAGGTAGATACTTATGTTTTTTTCTCCTTGTAGGCCGACTTTGTTGCCTCTTTGGCCATATACATGTCCTCATAACTATAGTCCATTGGTAGTTTCCCCCATTCTACCATATGCATGACTTTAACAGTAGGCTCGGTAGCATTGATGATCTCTTATGCTTTTTTCCAAAAAGCAATGGCATAAACAGATTCCTTAAGTTGTTCTTATGGCCAGTAAGAGATTGCAACATAAGAATGTTCGTTTTAAATTGAGTAATTGTTGGTCGAACAAGCTCCTCGCCCTCTTTGTTTTCCCTCGTTTTTTCTTATAAGATTTAGGAGTCCTGTGATTGTAGATAAATTTGGTTATTGTCTGGCTTGTTCCACAAGCAACTTCATCATGTCAAGTCTACTTGTATCCTCAAGCATGAGGTCCAAGTAATGTGCATCGTATGGAATCTACAAAAAACAGTGTGACATTTATCCTCAAACATCTTTCTCGCCGAAACATAGTTAGTTTTGACTTGAACAACAGTACCCACCCCCACCTCCATAACCGCATTGTTCAGCAGCTCAAATAATAGCTTTGCATTCTTACCTTGATTGGACACATCAACTGATTTAAAAAATATGGTTCCTCGTGGGTAAGAAGGGAGGAAATTAATGATGGTTCGAGACTTTCCATCGGTTCATCCATTGTAGATGTTGTCTTGTTTTTGTCCAAGATTCTTTGTAGTATTCATTTATATCTTTCACCTTCCCTTGTAAAATTTAGCCCTTCAAATCCAGATAAGTAGGACCTTTGAAGCAGGAACCGCATGCATTATATCATCTGTTAAAGTTTAGGGTTAGGTTAGGGTTTGATAAATGCAATTAAACTTTTATACTTTAATGCATAAACAAACTAAAACAACAAGGTTAGATCCAAAACATTATTGCTGTAAAAATTCAAACATAATTTTCATCTCTTTCAACTTTAACACTCCACTAGTCACTGCGTTAAAGTTGGTCCTTAAGATGATTTACCAAATGCCATGTACAATAACAATATTATAACTGATAAAACAATAATAATGTACAGGAAATAATAGTAACACTACTAATCTATGTTGTTTTAGATAAGCCTTATACTCTGACACTTTTTAGGTTTGATCTTGTCGTCGAAGGGACAAGTCACTTAGATGAACAAATGACGTACCTTGAGAGAGAGAGAGCTTAAGAGGGTTATAGCAGTAAGGACACAAACCTCAGATTCTTAGTCAAAAGGAAGAGAAACTTCAATCATTTACTCAGGCCTTAGCAACACACCAACAAAGAGACACAGTCATGCCCAGTATAGTCACAGTAGCAGAGAAGACACAATCATGCTAGCACACAGTTGTACTTAGCAGAGACTCTCAGTCACACCGGCAGGAACATAGTCACGCTTGCAAGAGACACACAGTCATGCAACAGAAGGCACAGTCATGCTGAGCAGACGAACACAGTCACGCTGGCAAGAGACACACCGTCACGTAGCAAAAGACACACAACCATGTTGAGCAGAGGAACACAGTCACGTTGGTAAGAGACACACAGTCACGTAGCAGAAGACATACAGTCACGCTGAGTAGAGGAACACAGTCATGATGGCAAGAGACACAGTCACGCAGCAGAAGACACAATCACGTTGAGCAGAGGAACATAGTCACGGTGGAAGAGACAAGTCACGCAACAAAAGACACACAGTCACACTGAGCAGAGGAACACAGTCACGCTGGCAAAAGACACATAGTCACGCAGGCCGAGAAATACACAGTCGCGACAGTAGAGGAGCAATAGAGATGCACAGTCGCGACCTAAGTCACAGGGTTCGTCGAACCTAATCCTTGAGGTTCGAGGTTCGACGAACCTCAAAAAAAATTTGAAATTCGTTCAGGTTCGCCGAACCTAATGTCGAACCTGAAGCCGAACCCGAACCTCGTTGAACCCGAACCTGAAGGCGAACCTAATGTCGAACCTAAAGCCGAACCCGAACCAAAAGGCGAACCTGAAGGCGAACCTCAAGCCGAACCCGAACCTAAAGGCAAACCTAAAGGAAAAAATTTTTCGAGGTTCAATTTTTTTTTATTTACCTGAAAAAAAAATTCAAATTAAAAAAAAAACAAAGAAAAAAAACACACACAATACCAATAAATTAAATGTTGTCTATAAATTAAATGCTCTCTATTTATTTATGTTGTCTATGAATTAAATGCTCTCTATTTATTTATGCTGTCTATGAATTAAATGCTCTCTATTTATTTATGTTATCTATAAATATAATGTTATCTATAAATTAGATGTTCTTGATTTATTTATGATGTCTATAGATTAAATGATCTCTATTTATTAATGTTGTCTATAAATTAAATGCTCTTGTAATTTGAAATATCAGACCAGTAGTCTACATAGAACACACCAAACAACAAGTAAGAACATAAATTTACCCCTAAGAACAAACTATTGCTTTGGGAAGCATGTAAATCCGTTGTTAAACCACAAAAACCTACTCTGAGAAGTACAAATCTGTAAGCAGAAATGTCATAAACAACAAAGTATATATGACGAAATTATGAATAGTGACCTAAGTGCTTTAAATCCTATGCGCCATGGGGTGTAGAAAATTAGTTAAGGGGGAGTATATGAAGAAAGTTTATATATATATATAGTTGAACCTATTGTCGAACCTCATCCGAACCTCATCGGAAAATTCGAACCTGAACCGAACCTAATCCTTGCCGAACCCGAACCCGAACCCGAACCCGAACTGTGTGACTTAGGTCGTGACAACAGAGAAACACGCTCACGCTGGCCAAAAAAACCAGTCACGACCCAGCGGATAAACACAATCACGTTGGCAGAGAAACATAGTCGTGACCCAACAAATAAACACAGTTACGCTGCCAGAGAAATACAATCGCGACAACAAAGAAAAGACACAATTCGGTGATGAAGGATCAAAACAATCCTTAACATAGATTTGGAAACCCAAAAGAAGACAATGAAACCCTAGCAACAATAAAACAATCCTTGACGCCAAACCCAGATAAATCAGTCCTAAGATACGTCTTGTTGGATAATCACAATGAAGGATAAAACTTGCTTTTATAACTTGGAAGGAAATCTAGAAAGGTCCTTCTTCAACCCTAGCTTTTAGGATGTTTACCAATAAAACATAAACTACAATTAGGTTGACTTAGAATAGGGTACCAATGGTCCAAAAATAAAAACCACAAGGTTAAGTTGACTTAGTATAGGCAATGTCACAAGGTTCGGGTTTGGCGACCTTTAGGTTCGATTCGAGTTCGAATTTTCCAATGAGGTTCGGATGAGGTTCGACTATATACATTTTTAAAATTTTCAAAAAAAAAATTATATTAAAAATAAATATATATCAATATTTTATTTGTTTTAAACTTTTATATATTGTTATATATATGTATATTGTTTTATATATATATATATAAAACTACATATAAAAGTTTAAAACAAATAAATATGATATATATATATATATATATATACAAGTATTAAAAATAAACATAAATAAATATATAAAACGATTAAAAATAAACATAAATCAAAACAATTAAAAATATACCTTTCCACAATGCCCACAGGTGAAGTGCTTCCTTTCGAATCCATTCTTCACTGTAGTTGCTTCGATCCACCCCCTCGGTGAAAAACCGTAGCTTACCTCGTTGTTCTAGCAGTCGCATTTGACCGAGCAAAAGCAGAAGAATAATTTCGAAAGCTCCATCCTGAAGTCTCGAATCCATACCTATCGTGTAAATTCTATACTTGGGCCAGTCCCCATGTGTTACTATTTGGCTGCAGTGCAAACTCGTGAAGTGATTGCACCATATGTCGTGGCTTTGAACTCGCTGAATTTCGTAGTCCAGAATCATGCCGGGTTGAGGGTTCAGTGTCGTGAGGTATGGCGAGGGTTTGAGCTTCGCACTGTGCAACGTTCCTGTAGGAGACTCAGCAGGCACGGGTGGAGATAGATCATGGTAAAAGACTCGGAGGGTGAGGGTGGACTCGCGGAAGAAACCACCACGAAAAAAAACCCTGAAAATTGTGAAACGGCGGTTATGAGGTTTGACGAACCTAAACGAACTTGATTTTTTTTTTGAGGTTCGACGAACTTCGAACCTCATGGTTGAAGTTCGCCGAACCTGTAACATAGAGGATAGGGTATCAATGGTCCAAAAATAAAAACCATTAAGTACCAATGGTTCAAAAATAAAAACCATAAGATAAAAGTCATCTTACCAAAGGTACAGACAATGGGGGCGCTAGGACCAAGTAAAAAGATGAAGGACCATAAGTCAACAAACGGGGTCATAATAGGAAGGTAAGACAACCCTCATACTCACAAGACCAAGGTGAACCATAAAGGTGGACAAGCAATCCCTTTTACCCAAAGGACCAACAAGACCAAGGACTTTAATCTTTTCTCTCTCAAGTATATTGTCACATGTGTTCCATATATATTTTTATCATCATTGTATAAGGGGAGGATCCAAACTGGATGATGTGATCCTCTGGTCCTCAATACTGCTCCTAAGGGTTAGGTGCTAGTGACATCATCAAGGGGTGACCAGTCCTTCGAGAAACAACCTAGCAATAACTGATTAGGAGAGAGGACATCACACATCATCATCTTGGTCAACTCAACCAAGATTCACCTGGTTAACTGACTAGGAGTGCTCCTACAGGAACTGCTTGGTCCCAGACCAAGAATCTGCCTGGTCCTAGACCAAGAAGTTTTCGTCCCAACATGCAGGATTTGCTTGGACTTCGTGTCCAAGAAACTGTTTGGTCCTAGACCAGAATACTTTAGAGACATATAGGGGCCCTAACTGTATGTTAGGGATTTTGCCATGGCATCAACCTGCTTGGTCCCAGACCAAGAACCCCAGGAGACTATTGGGGGCCTAGGGTACCTTTGTAATGTTCCGTTTTTTTATAAAAAGGGAATAACTGAGGACTGATAGCACTAGGAGTAGAAGGTACATCAATTCGGTATTATTAAGTCATCAGTGTAGAAGGAGGGCCATCCGAGTTCATATCCCAAAGAAAATTATGAATAGTGACCTAAGTGCTTTGAATCCTTTGGGCCATGGGGTGTAGAAAATTAGTTAAGGGGGAATATATGATGAAAGTTTATATATATATAGTTGAACCTATTGTCGAACCTCATCTGAATCTCATCGGAAAATTCGAACCTGAACCGAACCTTATCCTTGCCGAACCTGAACCCGAACCCGAACTGTGTGACTTAGGTCGCGACAACAGAGAAACACGCTCACGTTGGCAAAAAAAACCAGTCACGACCCAGCGGATAAACACAATCACGTTGGCAGAGAAACATAGTCGTGACCCAACGAATAAACACAGTTACGCTGCCAGAGAAATACAATCGCGACAACAGAGAAAAGACGCAGTTCGGTGATGAAGGATCACCACAATCCTTAACAT
>LPNX010875206.1:356700-379897 GCA_001517045.1 Pseudotsuga menziesii | reverse complement strand
TGACCGAGCAAAAGCAGAAGAATAATTTCGAAAGCTCCATCCTGAAGTCTCGAATCCATACCTATCGTGTAAATTCTATACTTGGGCCAGTCCCCATGTGTTACTATTTGGTTGTAGTGCAAACTCGTGAAGTGATTGCACCATATGTCGTGGCTTTGAACTCGCTGAATTCCGTAGTCCAAAATCATGCTGGGTCGAGGGTTCAGTGTCGTGAGGTATGGCGAGGGTTTGAGCTTCGCACTGTGCAACGTTCCTGTAGGAGACTGAGCAGGCACAGGTGGAGATAGATCATGGTAAAAGACTCGGAGGGTGAGGGTGGACTCGCGGAAGAAACCACCACGAAAAAAAACCCTGAAAATTGTGAAATGGCGGTTATGAGGTTTGACAAACCTAAACGAACTTGATTTTTTTTTTGAGGTTCGATGAACTTCGAACCTCATGGTTGAAGTTCGCCGAACCTGTGACATAGAGGATAGGGTATCAATGGTCCAAAAATAAAACCATTAAGTACCAATGGTTCAAAAATAAAAACCATAAGATAAAAGTCATCTTACCAAAGGTACACACAATAGGGGCGCTAGGACCAAGTAAAAAGATGAAGGACCATAAGTCAACAAACGGGGTCATAATAGGAAGGTAAGACAACCCTCATACTCACAAGACCAAGGTGAACCATAAAGGTGGACAAGCAATCCCTTTTACCCAAAGGACCAACAAGACCAAGGACTTTAATCTTTTCTTTCTCAAGGTATATTGTCACATGTGTTCCATATATATTTTTATCATCATTGTATAAGGGGAGGATCCAAACTGGATGATGTGATCCTTTGGTCCTCAATACTGCTCCTAAGGGTTAGGTGCTAGTGACATCATCAAGGGGTGACCAGTCCCTCGAGAAACAACCTAGCAATAACTGATTGGGAGAGAGGACATCACACATCATCATCTTGGTCAACTCAACCAAGATTCACTTGGTTAACTGATTAGGAGTGCTCCTACAGGAACTGCTTGGTCCCAGACCAAGAATTTGCCTGGTCCTAGACCAAGAAGTTTTCGTCCCAACATGCAGGATTTGCTTGGACTTCGTGTCCAAGAAACTGTTTGGTCCTAGACCAGAATACCCTAGAGACATATAGGGGCCCTAACCGTATGTTAGGGATTTTTCCATGGCATCAACCTGCTTGGTCCCAGACCAAGAACCCCAGGAGACTATTGGGGGCCTAGGGTACCTTTGTAATGTTCCGTATTTTTATAAAAAGGGAATAACTGAGGACTGATAGCACTAGGAGCAGAAGGTACATCAATTCGGTATTATTAAGTCATCAGTGTAGAAGGATTGCCATCCGAGTTCATATCCTAAAGCATGCAGGCCTTGTTTAGTCAGTATTAAAGTCAACATCAAATTAGAATTGCATGCATGCAAAAGTGAAGCATAAACCCTAATACTGACATGCAAACCCTAAAAGCATATGAAGATCTATTTAAGAAGGGTTATGGGACTAAAGGAACTAACTATTGTTATTGTTGATTGATTTTGGAGTTTCAAGCAGCAACACAGCGTGCAGCCACGACAGTTGGGGTTGGAGACGGTGTCTTCAGATAGTAAGGGTTCGACAGTGAGATATTTGTCCTAGTCTCTTATTGGGATAGATCATCTAGGTTTATCCATTGCATCCATCATATACTACAGTATTCAGAGATCCAACACATTCAGAGATCCACGTTTTGTAGCTGGAAGTAGCAGGGAAAACACAGAAGGATTCGCTGGGACCACAAAACCCAGTCTTTCCTCCGCATGTCAGCTTCCTCTTTCTCAGCAGGCCTATCCTACGGTATGTAGTGATTATCAGCCATCAGTTTGCTCACCTGGAGTAGCTATCAGCCAAACAGATCAGTTGGGGGCATGAGTAGCAGAACTGCCAATCAATTCGCTAGGGCACTTAGAGGCAGCTAAACCTCCGCATGTGCCAGGCCATCTCTCTGGCATCAGCAAACGGACAAGCTGAGGAAGTTTCAGCCCGAACGGACCTCTCCTCCTACAAAAACGTCACGTTAAGTCTGGAGGGTTTTTATGGTACTCCAGGGCAATAACACCGGAGGAAAAGAGCATTATTAGACCACCCATCCCGATCCTTATGCATGCAACTATCTCTAGAGTCATTATCAACCAGAATATTAGTGGTAATTGTTAATTTCTCTCTGCAAAACCCTAACCCTAATTCAGCTATATTTTAGGGCATTTTTGCATGGCGAGTTTGCATTCACAGTTATTTTGCAAATTTGTATGAGATTGAGTGTGCGAGTCAGCACTATCATAGAACATTAGAGAATATCAGTATTAGAGATATTACAACCTTCTAGGGTCTTACTCTTCCCTAGTTAACTGACTAGGGTACCATCCTCCCTGAGAATGGGCCTCGCAGCTGCAAACATCTTGGTAACTGACCAAGTCCCTCCATTCTTAAAGAATGGCTCTCAGCCCCAGGCTGAGCTTCAATCCTAGATTGAATTATGTTGATCAACTCCTGGTAATTGACCAAGTGCCTCCATTCTCTTGTACAATGGCTCTTGATGCTGCTCTGAAATCAACATCATCTAGCATAGGTTTATGATAGGGTGAGTGTGCAACATTGATGCTATGTCTGTATTGGAATTCAAGCTTCCTCATTTCCTTTCATTGACTATTAATGGTGGTTGAGAATCAAGTGTGGTGCGGGGTTCAAAGAAGTTATCAGTCATTCTTCTCATTGGATCAAGTGTGTCATTCTAATCCCTATCTTTTGGAGGGATGAATCTAAAGGGACCAAGAAAAGGATGATTGGAGGAGGCTTCAAAACTAGGGTTTCAAGATCCAGTATGGTTTCTGGGGATCTCAGAATTTCTTTGTATCTTCTCTTTAAGTTCTTTTGACTTGGCTTTCTCTGCTAAAATGGCTTCAACAACTGTTGCCATTGAGCTTTTAATTTTTCAGGCACACTTGTGCAGCCACTAACTTGCTCTGGAATATGCTCTAAGTGGCATCTCACCCTTTGTTTACCCATCCTCGATTCCTTCCCAAAATTGTTGCATTTTAAATACCCTCAGCCAATATCTATGCATTGGTTCCATGTAGGGTTCCTCTCCCTTCTTGGAGCAATTTTATTTTCTTAAACAATAAAAAATATTGCAGATAAAATTATAATGCTGTCTTAACTTTTTCAAGAAATCAACAAATTAAATTCTGCCAATTTAAATTAAATGTGTGAACTTACCACTGAGATATACTCCAACTCAACTCCAAATCAGGTCCAAATTCTTTCCAGGCTCCGTTGAACGCTTCAGCTCCAAGTTCATTAAATTCTCCAATGAGAAGTGCAAGGCAAAGAGGTGGTGTGTTTACAAGATCAGGTTTAGGAGTTTTGGGTGGGTTGGAGGGACATGTTTTTTTAAAATGCTGACTAGGCCGTGCTACCTGTGGCCCCACTTATTGGGACCTGTTGAATCAAATGCTGAACCAGCCGGTTGACTAGTTTCATATTGAACTGACGATTTCAGGATGAGTCAGTGGCTGACTTGGCCTGTGGCCATCGGTTTATCCCCAAAACTGGTTAAAATTGGCCAGTTTCTACTACACTGGTGGCACTTAAATCTATATTTTGTGTAACTAATTCGACATTCTGCGCCATTTTCTCATCATATACATGCATTATTTTGTCCTTTACACTTATGCCATACTCAACATTATCCATATCAGTAATATCTGTATCAGTCATATATATATATATATATGTCGACATTTGGAACCTATATATCCCAGTTCATCTTCAGCACCATTTGTCCATTTGAGTGAATGGCTGATCTTTGCTTATTTATACATGATTGTAGCTGTGGTATCAACTATCAATTCCAACTGCCATGAACTTGATGTTTGACAACAGCAAAAACAATAATTACCTGGCTGTTTCTGCATCTTTTCAAGAAAGTAAGAGTGATGGCTCTTTTCTTGATTTTAATGCAAAGCTTTTCTAGATGGCATTTTTCATAATTTATTTCCCTTCTGTACAGGCAACGATTTCATCCTTTAAAAATCTGCAGTACTCAACATTATCCATATTATATATGCATTATGATTTATAGTATGTAAAATGTATCCATATTATATATGCATTATGATTTATAATATGTAAAATGTATATATTTATTATTAATACACCCTTGTATGGAATGCTCTCGGGATTGCTCCACTCAAGAATTTAAAGGACAGGACTGCTCTGAGCTCCTTCTTCAGGCATTTGGCAACGGAGTCCACAACTGAAGAATTGGCATTTGATGAACTTGGAGGATTACTTAAGCAATAGGGGTAGAGTAGGATGGGTTTGCAACAAACAGAAAGGAAAGAGAGTACAAAGTCTTGGCCAGTGAGGGGGCAAAGCGAGAGTACAAAATAAAGCATGAAGATGTAAAGAACAGCAACACCAGTTCAGGTTAAGAAAACTGCTTCTGCTGTGGTAAACCTGGTCATTTTGAAAGTGCATGTAGAGTAAGGAAATGTGATTTGTCACAGTTGAAGAAGGAAAGGCATTCAAGTCCGTTTTGATGAAGGATGGGATGAACATCGTGGAGTTAAAGAGTACAAATTGCTACTTTGCAAAAGAAATGAAAGGCATCAAAAGACACATGGTACATATACCCAGGTGCTTCTTGAAACATAACACATAACAAAGAGTGATTTGCCATGTTGGATGAGAGTAAAATTCAAGAGGTAGAGGTTGTATTAGAAAATGAGAGAGTACACATGGTCAAAGATCATTGAAAAGTTCCTATAAAGATGCATAATGAAAGATGAAAAGTTCCTTCGTCAGGCATTTGGCAATAGAGTTCACAACTGAAGAATTGGCATTTGATGAACTTGGAGGATTACTTAAGCAATAGGGGTAGAGTAGCATGGGTTTGCAACAAACAGAAAGGAAAGAGAAGACAAAGTCTTCGCCAGTGAGGGGGCAAAGCGAGAGTACAAAATAAAGCATGACGATGTAAAGAACAGCAACACCAGTTCAGGTAAAGGAAACTGCTTTTGCTGTGGTTAACCTGGTCATTTTGAAAGTGCATGTAGAGTAAGGAAATGTGATTTGTCACAGTTGAAGAAGGAAAGACATTCAAGTCTGTTTTGATGAAGGATGGGATGAACATGGTGTAGTTAAAGAGTACAAATTGCTACTTTGCAAAAGAAATGAAAGGCATCAAAAGATACATGGTACATATATCCAGGTGCTTCTTGGAACATAACACATAACAAAGAGTGATTTGCCATGTTGGATGAGAGTAAAATTCAAGAGGTAGAGGTTGTATTAGAAAATGAGAGAGTACACATGGTCAAAGATCATTGAAAAGTCCCTATGAAGATGCATAATGGGAGAATTAAGGAGGTATATGATGTTTTATTTGTACTAGGGTTGACTAAGATATTTGAGTAAGCCAAAGCAGAGATCAACACTTAAGGGATCAACACTTAAGGTGGAGTTTGATGAAGATAAATGCCTTATACTGGACAAGAAGAATCATTACAAAGTAGTGGCAACAGGTAAAGAAAGGTGGCATATACAGGTTTTAACTTTTAAGCTAGGATAGCAGGTCAATGAACCTTGGTGGTTGAAGATTGTGCCAAAAGTGGATTTTGGCATTGAAGGTTTGGCCACCTGAACTACCAAAGCTCGTTACTTCTACAAATGGTTGTATATGGATCATGGTTTCCGCTTGCCTATTGTTTAACAAGAAAAATGTGTGTGAAACTTATGTGTTAGGGAAGTAACACGGAAAAAATTGCTAAAAGTGCATGATGGAGAGAAAGAGGGCAGTTAGGGTTTATGCACAATGATTTGTGTAGTTATATGAGAATGCCATCATGGGGAGGTTCAGTATTTCATGTCATTCATTGGTGCTTTTTCTTGGAAGAATTGAGTATAATTTCTGAAGATCAAATCAGAGGTACTTCAAATATAGTTTAAACACAAAGCTAAAACAAGATCATAGTTCTCAAAAGAGACACTCGAGGTGCTTACAACTGAGTATGGGGGAGGTTTTGCCACGTTATGTTATGTAACATAACTTTCCAAAAAATAAAAAAAGTAATTAAAAAATTCATGTCAGCTCATAACTTATCAAAAATAAAAAAGTAATTAAGAAACACACGTCGGCTCATAAAATAAAAAAAATTAAAACCAGCTTAGATCCATCTTAAACCCAGATCTATTAAGTACCAAGAGGATCCAATTTCTTGAGGTGTAAAAAATTTAAGATAAAAAAAATTTACACCTCAAGAAATTGGATCCCTTTTGGTGCTTAATAGATCTGGGTTTAAGATGGATCTATGCTGGTACAAATCCAAAGACAATCATGGAGATGACAAATATCATGCTTACGTGTAGCCAGGTAGGAACATGAAATGATATTTGGGCTGAAGCAGTGCATACATTACTTCATTTATTGAACATAAGTCTAACAAAAGTAGTCAGAAACATAACATATGAAAGCATTGACTAGAAATAAAACTATAGGTGAGTCACTCAGCTTTTTTGGGGTACTTCAAGATATTGAAACACATAAGATACAATAAGTACCTCAAAGCTGCGTCAGTATCTGAAAGTCAAGAAGTACGCAGGAGTCAGTTTCACAAGAAGAATAGACTTGGTGACTACTACTTTGAATTCAGGTGAGCCTGTTGCATTTGAGGATGCACATCAAAAAGAGGAATGGGACAGAACAATGTAGGTAGAATATAGAGAAATTGAACACGGGAACTTATGGAACTCCCTAAAGGGGAAGTGCAATTGGTTGCAAGTGGATCTACAAGATGAACTATAAAGACGATGGTTTAGTAGACAAGCACAAAGCAAGGTTAGTGGAAAAGGTTTTGCACAAAAGAAAGGCATCAATTGTGAAGAAACCATTGCACTTGGGGCCAAAATGAACACAATCAGATTGGTATTATCCATTGCAACATGGCAACTCGGATGAAAGTTTAAATGGTTCATTCATTAGATGTATATCAAAGTGCCTTTCTAAATGGAGAAATGGAAGAGGAAGTGTATGTGCATGGTGCAGCAGTTCCAAGGCTATGCATGTGAAAAAGGGTAAAAACACTTTATGTGTGAAGCTGAAAAAGGTACATGGCCTAGTATGGTTCTTGGTGACAGCAACCTTTAACAGACTTTATTTCCTCCCGTCTCTTTAAAGTGTGAATCAACTCACAGAATGCAGTTTTGTCTGGACCAATCATATTCAGATTCATCGCCATTTTATCAGGAAGCATGTGCAAAACAAAGAAGGTTCAGTGGTACAGAACTGAAGATCCATTGAGGATCTATCATTAATTTATCAGTGGTATCCTGCCGAACGGAAGAAGCCACAAGAACTATCTCAAAGCTACCTTAAAGCTACGTCAATATCTGAAAGTCAAGAAATATGCAGAAGCCAATTTCACAAGAAGAAAATATAGATTTGGTGACTACTACTTTGAATTCAGATGAGCCTGTTTCATCTGGGGATGCACATTGAAAACAGTTATGGGACAAAGCGATGTTTGTAGAATAAGATAGTTGATACCATATATAGAAATGGAACATGGGAACTTATGGAACTCTCTAAAGGGGAAAGAGCAATTGGTTGGTTGCAAGTAGCGGGTCTACAGAGAACTATAAAGAAGATGGTTTAGTAGACAAGCACAATGCAGGTTAGTGGAAATGGTTTTGCACAAAAGGAGGGGATTGATTGTGAAGAAACCATTGCACTTGGGGCCAAAATGAGCACAATCAGATTGGTATTATCCATGGCAACTCAGTTGAAAGGTCAAATGGTTCATTCATTAGATGGATATCAAAAGTGCTTTTCTAAATGGAGATATGGAAGAGGAAGTGTATGTACATACTGCAGCAGCCCCAAGGCTACATGAAAAAGGGGAAAAACACTTAATGTGTAAAGCTGAAAAAGGCACATGGCTTAGGATGGTTGTTGGTGACATGAACCTTAAACAGACTTGTTTTCCTCCCTTTGTCGTGTCAAAGTATGACTCAACCCACAAAGAATGCAGTCTTGTCTTTACCAAGCATATTGAGATCCATCACCATTTTATCAAGGAGCATGTGCAAAACAAAGAAGTTTCGGTGGTACGAAACTGAAGATCGATTGAGATGTCACCATTTTATCAGTGGTATCCGGCAGAACTGTAGAACAACTTGCATGTATCTTCATAGAAGCGGTGAGCAAGAAGTTTCAAAAGTTTAGGGAAATGCTTGCTGTAAAAGATAATAACATGGTCATTAGGGGGTTGCTAGAGTATGTAATGCCCATTTTATTTGGGCATCCTTTTTTGCCAAAAATAGGGTAAAGTCAAGTTTAGAAGTGAATGACAAACATAACCAATTTGGGTTGGCCTAATTTTGGCTGGAGTATAATTCTTATTCTCAGCTGTCCAATATTTAGTGAAATTTGGTACTACAAATCTGCATTCATATGCATATATAATTAAATGTGCTGAGTATGAAAATTATGTCTCGTCTCGTGCACATATCCTCTGAAAAACCAACATTTAGAACCATGATATTCAGGCCAATCTCATCTCACTGAAGAGCTTGATATCCATATATGTGGTTGGAGATATGACTAATCCCAGTTACTCATCCTTGCTAAGAATCATTTCAGAGTGCCAGAAAAATTAACAGAATTCTTCAAGCTTCATACATGAAAAATGAATGTATATTAGTAGAGATTTTTGGAGCTCTCTCTCTCTCTGTTAAAGGAATGAACTGCATCAACATTTGAAAATATAGATTTAGGGTTTATCGAGCCACAGAAGTGTTTCTTGTTTATTGATGAAAAGTAAATATGAATTTTTGGCTGAGTCCATTCATTCTGAACTGTCTGTTGAATCTTGCTACAGGTATCGGCCCATACATCAGCTGGAAAAACTGTTGTTGCTTTATATGCCATTGCCATGTCATTACGAGATAAGCAACGGGTTATTTACACTTCCCCAATCAAGGCACTTAGCAATCAAAAATTTAGAGAATTTAGCGAGGAGTTCTCTGATGTTGGTCTGATGACTGGTGATGTCACAATTGCGCCAAATGCATCTTGCTTGGTATGGTATTTTCAATTTTGTTTTTGTAGCTGCATACAGTGTGCAGATTGGGGATATATTGGAATTTTGCATGCATAAAATAAGTATTACATTGTGCCATGATAACAGAGCTCTATTGATGAATGGTTTGTATTTCAGGTGATGACAACTGAAATTTTACGGAGCATGCAATACAAGGGTTCTGAAGTTATGCGGGAAGTGGCTTGGATAATCTTTGATGAAGTACATTACATGCGTGATAGAGAAAGGGGTGTGGTCTGGGAAGAGAGCATTGTAATGGCTCCAAAAAATTCTCGATTCGTATTTCTCTCTGCAACTGTGCCAAATGCAAAAGAGTTTGCTGATTGGGTTGCAAAGGTCCACTTCAGTCTTGCATCACATATTTGTTTCTTTCTTTATATATGCATCGAGATTTAATGGGATTGTTCTGTTATATATTTGTGTGTATGTATGTATGCATGCTCTTACCTATGCAGTTTGGTTGAAGATTGTAGGACAGGCACTGAAATATACTTAGAGTTCTTGTTGAAGCTACATTACTTCTGTTCCACATGTAAAATTCGCTAAATGATATAGTATATGGCCACATGTCATGTGTTGGAACTGTTTCAACTGAGTAGCAATCATCTGATATGGTGCATTATGCTTATTGCTGGTTTTGTTGGCAGAATTGAAGAAATATAAGTTACATGTAAAAGAAAATGGCTTTACATCTGGTTGTTTTGGCTCTACAGGTACACCAGCAGCCTTGTCACATTATTTATACGGATTATCGGCCCACTCCCTTGCAGCACTATCTCTTCCCTTCTGGGGGAGATGGCTTGTTCTTGGTGGTAGATGAGAAAGGCACTTTTCGGGAAGACAGTTTTCAGAAAGCAGTGAATGCTCTTGGAGCTGCTTCTGATAATGGAAAAAAGAGAAATGGAAAGTGGCAAAAGGGACTACAGGCGGGTAAATCTGGTGAAGAAAGTGACATTTTCAAGATTGCTAAAATGATAATGCAACGGCAATATGATCCGGTTATTGTTTTCAGTTTCAGCAAGAGAGATTGTGAAATTCTGGCTATGCAGGTATGATAGTTTATTGTTTCTATTGTTTCTATACCTATAAAAAGGAAGCCAAGTGTGGGAAAGAAGCATTCTTATTTTATGTAAAGGTATCTGTTTAATGTCCTTAGAAATGCAGCTTGCTGCTTCTATAAAATCCCTGTGGTATTTTGACAGTCTATAAATATATTTGTTATTCTTTCATAAAAATCTGCGATCTAAAAGTACTAGCATCTGTTGCATATGCTGTAAAGTTCTATTTCTGAGTTTGTCAGTTGGCTAATTTTATGTCCTGCAATGATGGAAAAATCTGCAAATAGATGTATAAGTCGATTCATACCTTGTCTTCTGATTATTTTGATCACTATTCTTTACATCAATCATGTTTAAATGCTATCTAACTTCTGTAATTTCTTCCCACCCCAAGCTCTACAAAAAGCTTATTATTGCAATCTTGATTGTGCATTCTATATCGATGGTAAATGGAATAGCAGTTTCTGAAATTGATCGATCTGTCATGATTAAGAGAAAATCACCTTTATTTTGTGGATCCTTGCCCATCCCTTTACATTTGTTGAAATATTGTAAATGCTAATGTTGAGCTAGGGCCTCATGCCTCTTAGGGTTTTCCTCTTTTGCTTTACGTATATCCTGCTTTGCTCTCCATGACATCCTTATGGAACTTCCACTCCAGTTTGCACATTGTTGCACACTACCAGACTAGCAGACAGTCCAATAGTCTGCTCAGTTTGAGACTGCCCAAAGACAGGGCACCCCCACCCACCTAGTAAACCCAGGTTTCCATCTGGACTTTCTTCTCGATGAACTTGGATGCTAGGAGAGTAGGGATGCCTTGTTCCTGCACCCGCCAAGGATCATACAACAAAGCATTTTCAGCCCTGCCGCACTGTGGAAGAACAAGTGTGATTTGGAGAGTGAGCGATTTCAGAGTCATTGATGACTTGGAGAGTGAGACTTGGTCTTCACACTTGTCTTTAGCAACCGGCACTGACATTTCTTGACATCATTTCCCCTTGTTCAACACCAGTTTCAGCATTGAGTGCCCTGTTCTTTTAGTACTCTAGCTTCTTCACATCTTCATATGTAACTGTACTGTACTCTAAGTCACCTGGTTCGAGTTTGTGTTCGAATTCAGAGACCTTGAAAATTGACAAAAATTCGGCAAGGAAAATTCTGACGATAAAATTTGACATTAAGTTTGAGTGCCTATAAATTTGGAAATTAAAAAATAATTCATATTATATATATAAATATTAAATATAATATTTCATTAATATTAATATTAAATTGACAAAATATCATAATATTAATATAATAATAGATATAATAGTAATATTAATATGAAACTGGGGGTGTTCGAGCTATTTAAAGTTTGAGCTATTTAATATTTCATTGTCCGCATTCCACCTGCTCGACCGACCGACAACCCATTCGACAGAATAAATATGGTCACCAACTAGGCACACGATCCACCAACTACAATCCACACGATATGCCGCTAAGCAAAGGCTACACATCCCCTTCCAAACCTGGGTGCATGCAGAGATCCATGATTTGCAGGTTACCAGGAACCGACGACTTCAAGGCTCACGAAATCGACCCGGTACGAAACCCAACTAACGAAAGTTCAAGGCAGCTGCTCACACTGTAGAAAAACACTCATGAAACTGAATGAGTGATAAGGTCACGGGCGGGAGAATTTAGGGTAAGGTTTACAGGCATAAAATCTGTGAATTTTTGCAAACAAATTCGACTTGCTGTAAAAACAGACGAATTTCGATTTAGAAGGCGAAAAATCGCCGAATCCAGTGACTTAGACTGTAAATGATTTTTTCGTTCACATTATTCACTTTATTAGCAAAGTGTTTAGTGATGATCATGAGCATAGTGTTTGAGTTTAGCATGTATTAAGGAAATGATATTGTACCTTAAGTAACTAGTTGTACCTTTTAGTCCCATTTTCCTTCTTTTTTGGTCATTTGTCAAACATCATAAATTTTCTTATCTCTACTGTCAGTTGTATTTTTCTCTTTTTTTTGGTTAACTTTTTACCATCTAGGAGTGTTCTATACACCCCCATAGTCTATTGACCATTGATTTTATTATCTAGTCTCTTTGACCATTTTTTTGGTCGTTTGTTGGAGCCTTGGACTTTACTGAAATTATCTTATTTGTTTCCTTCGATTCTTCTGGATTGTTCCTAGTTCATACTACTCCCAAGTTCTTGAAAGACCCAAGATGCTGGATAGTTACTGTACTTAATTTGCTTTTCTCATTAGCATTGTTAACTTTATTATCTAAATGCTTAGTAGATAATTATGAACTTAGATTTTCTGACTTTTGCATGTATTGAGGAGTTACTATTGTACCTTAAGTCACCAGTTCTACCTTTTAGTACCATTGACCTAATTTTGTGGTCATTTGTCAGACATTAATAAAAACTATCTTATCTTATCTCCCCTATTTTCAGTTGTATATTTTTGCTTTTTTGTTTGTTAACTTTTTAGCATATAGGAGTGTTCTAGACAATGCCATGGTATATTGGCCATTGATTGTACCCTCTAGTCCCTTTCACCATTTTCTTGGTCATTGGTTGGACATTAGTAAAATTACCTTATCTTGTCTATTTCTTTCAATTCATTTAGACCATTCCTAGTACATATTGTTGGCCCACGTTTGTTGTTAAACCAAAAGGCTGACCTTTTAGTTTTCGATACAACCGCTAGAATTAACGGATTTGCGGGAGGTTGTCGAACCATGTCATGAGTCTCGAAGGAGTTGTTGACAACCAAGTCAACAATCTCCCCCTCAACACCGACTTCCATTCCTAATTTACCCCATCCCTAATTGATAGATCATTTCAAGGTAGTAGAGTCTCAAATACACTTGGTAGATCAATTTAACATTTCTTTGATGTTTAGAGTAAGATTTAGGTGGATGTGAATATGGTGAGGTTTCTTTTTGAATGTAATATACCATTCAATGTCCTTTGTTGCCGTGATTGGCATGCGATGGTTAGTGCCATCAACTATATCTTTAAAGGATACAAGAGCCACAAGTATGAGAAAGCTAGAGCTAGTTTGCTAGATGCGGGCTTTTATGAATGCATGGTTTAATGAAGAACGTGGCTTGGTACAAGAAGAGGGAAATGCATACTTTTGGTGTGCATGATAGGCTATTGAATGTATTGTTTTTAAAGTGACATGGCACATTATTAGTATTCATCTCTCCTCAAATAAGACGAGAACGCAAGTGATCATGATTACTAGAAGTGGTTGTTGAGATTGCAACAAATAGATTGCTTAGATCACTACATTGATACCCTATCCTCCCAAGTAAGATTAGATAAGATAAGATAATTTTATTAATGTCCAATAAATGACCACTAAAGTAGGTCAGTGGGAATACTTGGTACAATGCTGTCAATACAAAGTGGGAGCACTAAGATGATTCCTATTAAATGCTAGATTCAAAAAGTATTTTGGATGTAACCTAAACCCTAAAAAACAACTTTGAGAATGGAAAGCTGGCCTAAGAGAAAGATGTACAAAATGATTGGATCCATGATCTAGAATATAGATAATGAAACGAGCATATCATGGTCCGCTGGATCTATTTCTCAAAACATTTGAAGCTGAATGGAGGAAGCTCAAGATAGAGGGTTTCCTGGAGGAGTAGCTAGATTGAGTATTGTGTTGTTTCCTAGAGGAGGTGGTTTTCCATTGGCTTCTAAATGATGTCATTTGATTGCTGGTATGGAATCTAGATTGGCGATGTCATTGAGACCTCGATTAAGTAAGGAAGGTCCTTTGGGATTGCATTGATCTAGAGTTAGAAGCCAGGATACTATCGGTCTGCTTCTCGATACACTTAGTGGATGAGAGTACCCTAAAAGAGGAAGTGATCCTCTAAGTGCAAGCTTGACTTGGATGTGGATGAATGATAATGATATGGGAACAGAGTCCAAGGGCCTCTTGCATGAATAAGGCCACACATCTATGGTTGTGGTATCTTTAGAAGCTAGAGAGAGTCTACGGGTCTTTGAATAGAAAATGGAACCACCCTTGGATCGTGTAGTATAGTAGAAGATGAAATGCTCCTCGATCTCAACTTCTCAAAGATGGCACAATTGGCAGATCTTGTTTGATGATTGATCGATTAATTTGATGATTTGCCTCTACCCAAAGTTTATGTGAAACCACTTTGAATTGGCCTCGGGGAATACAAAGAGCGTGTATCCAATGACAAAGTGTGTACATAGTGCAGACAATAATCCCTTTCCTCATCTTTAAGAATTGCTCATAATAGAAGGTGATCTTAGGTCGTAAGCTGCTCTGAGGGTTCACCCAAGTGATTTGTATAATCTACTTGTAAATGCCATCTCAGATGATCCTTTTCAATCTCTTCCTAGTAGGCAAGAGGTTTCTAGGTGCATCTAGAGACTATCTAAATGAAGGAAGTTGGTCCATCACAATACCCATAGATTCCAAAGATCTAAGACCCCTGCAAATTAACATCGAGTAGGGCCTTGGGCTAGCTAAAGCAATGGAATATTAGGCCAAGTATGGATATCAGTATGGAAGTTGGACTTGGATGTGGCTGAATGATATGGGAGCAGAGTCTAAGGGCCTCTTGCATGTTTAAGGCCATGAATGTATGGTTGTTGTATCTTTAGAAGCTAGAGAGAGTCTGCAACTCTTCGAATTGACAATGGAACCACCTTTGGATCATGTAGTAGATTGAGTAGTAGAAGATGAAGGGCTCCTTTGTCTCAACCTCTCAAAGATGGCACAATTTGCAGATCCTTTTTGATGATTGATGGATTAATCTGATGATTTGCCTCCACCCAAATTCTATGTGAACCCACTTTGAATTGGCCCAGGGAACTACAAATAGTCTACATCAAATGACAAAGTGTATAGAGAGGGCAGACAATGAGTCCTTCCCTCAATATTAATATTTGCATATATTAGAAGGTGATTTTAGGATGTAAGCTGTACTGAGGGTTTACCCAAATAATTTGTATAAACTATCTGTAAGAATGATCCTGTTCAACCTCTTCCTCGTAGGTAAGAGGTTGTTAGGTGGAGACTATTTGGAACGAAGGAAGTTGTTCCATCACAATACCCACAAATTCCAAAAGATCTAAGACCCTTGCAAACCAACATCGAGTAGGCCCCAAGGGGCTAGCTAAAGCAATGGACTCTGAAGAATAGTGGGCCAAGTATGGATATCGTTCTTGTCAATTAAATTATGAATTTGATGTAGAAATGAAACAAGGTTGAATTGAGTTTCAAGTTGGAAGGTTTGAGCACCAAACTCTACAAAGATGATGGGTCGAGGGATTGCCTTTTTGCATTTGATGATGCGTCAAAGAAAGGTTTGCACTCTTTTGGCTAAGGCCTAGTCAAACTTTAGTAAGCAAGGCTCGTAAACCCCCAGACCATAGAGAATTGTGGGATAGATAAGGGTGTCCATGAGAGACTTGTTGGACGATATGTCTTGAAAATGGTGTTAGAGGAGGGCTAGGGATCTGTAGCGCTTGTTGAGAGGTGCTAAGAATTGCACCCCACAGTAAGTGTAGGTCTTGGTGATCTCAATCTTCTCTCCTTTGTAGAAGAAATGGTGATTTGAGAAAACCTTCTTCGTCCCATTTAAGAACATTATTGCCCAAGTTAATCGTCAACTAATGAAGGTCATACAAAAGGGGCAGAGCATAAAGTTGTCTATGCAATATCTCTATAGATGAGGCTAAGAGGACTATGATGTCAACAAAAAGTAGGATAAATATCAAAACTTGGTGGAGAAGGTATCCATTGATGTCCTAGATATGCCGATGTCTCTGAGCCTTTGGAATAAAGCCTCTTTGGGGACATAATCAAAAGCTTTTTGAGAATCTACAAAGTAGTAGTGGACTTTAAGAGCAAGGTTGCGCCTCCTCAAGGATGGCTGAGAATGTAAAAATGTGATCAATGGTTTGATGTGTCGGTCAAATCTAGCTTGCCCTCTTGCTCTCTAAGGTGTCCCATGAGCTCCTTAGTTAGCTTCATATGGGGGACTGTAGCATGGATTTTTGAGAACTTGTGGCCAACCATGATTGTTTTGTAGTGGTTGGGATCTGGGTTTGCATTGCAACTTGATTTGTGGATCAAGTGAATAGTGTGATGCAACCAGGCTTGTGGGAAACCAAAACGGACAACATGGTTGAACAAATAAACCAAGTGATTATCCAAAGCATGAAGGTTGTGCTTGAAGAGATTTGCCTACAAACCCTCCTCATCAACGATTTTGTTGGTGTTCATCTTCCAAACTGCCTCTTGGATGTCTTGGTATGAGAATAAGTGGCAAGAAGGTGGGGGGAGGTAACTTGAATTGGGCATTGGCTAAGGACATTGTAGAGAGTGGAGGTATGCTAGAACATGAATCTTCTATCAAGGTTAATTGGGTGAGGGGAGTAGTGAGGGAATGTGTATCACTAGAAGTTTTTGGGAGAATGGATGAGGGAAGCACCAGTTCCATCTCCTCTGTGAAATGAAGAGGTGTTTATGTGGTAGAGGAGGCGATGGTAGCAACTCTTAAGGTCGGGGAAGGAGGGGAAGAACATGAGTGAAGGCATACCGAAGTTGGATGTGAAGGAATATTTCTATCATGGAATGCTAGTAATATTGATTAATGGGTTAATAAAGGATCTAACGAATCAACTAAAGTTGCAAAAACAACAAAAACATGGGTGTTGTAATACAAAATTTATCATGTTTGGAGAATGCAAATAAAGGCAATTAGTTAGAAAGATCATACACAAGACTCGGAAAAGGTTAACTTTGCAAAATATGTGAAAATTGTTATTGATTGTTCTTGTGAAAATTGTCAGGCCACCCACCAAGGTTCAATTTGCCACAACAGAATAATATGTCTTAGGGGCAAGTCCTGGCTAACTTTGATCGAATAGTACCCCGTATTGTAGCAACTTAGTTGATTGAAAATGCTTGTGTTAATAGTTTGTCCCTCTAGGGCAGTTTTGCTTCTGCAAGTGAACTGTTGGTGGTTTCTGATCTCTTCAGGCTAGTTGTAATGCTTCTACTGGGTTTAAAGGAAGTACTTAACAAAAATATGATTGTTTAAAGTTTGGCCTCTATCTAAGAAATATATCATAAAAGAATGAAAAAACTTGTGGCCAAATGAATTTGCTCGAAGATTAGTGAGAAACACTATGTAGGACATATATTCTAATAGAAGAGTGTTTAAATCCATGACCTTGGCACTTGAAACTAGATGAAGATGTACAATGAGTAAGAATAAAGAAGGGAAAGTCTTTATCAAGAAAACCTTGAGAAGAAGTGATTTGAGGTATCTCTAGTAGCAATGATGGGCATAAAGCAACCCCAAGTCATTTAAAAATCAAGTCTATTTTACGAAGATTAGGGTCAGAATTCCAATCAAGAGTGGAATTGTTCATAATTTCATTTGTAAAAAATTTGCTCAAAAACTAGATGACTTTGTATATGCCATGATTATTGTCAGTCAAGAAACCACTCCTATGAAGGAAACCACCATTTGTATTTGCAGTTTCGTGAAAAACTTCTTTGTGCAAAGTCTAGATGAACTTGTAAGTCGAGGAAAACACCATAAGGTTGAATTAACGATGAGAGAATTTTTTAGCTTCTATGCATGTTACAACAAAAGGTGGAGCAGGAGTTGATGAATCTTAGACAAAAGGTGATGCAATTTGAGAATATTTTTTTAATCTCTGTAGCATATTTGCTTGAAGGATGTATGCTAAAGATGGGTCCAGACAGTTTAGCCATTGAGGAGATAAATGATAGAGTATCTGCAGTGCTTCACCTAATGATTGTTGAAAGATTAGGAAATGTTCAAAGCCGTATCTTGATTTTGGCCAGAATTTACCTCCAACTTGTCCACTGAGGCAAAAGGATGCCTTGAGTAAGACTGTTTCTGTGCTTCCTATAGATTTTAGTATTGTGACATTTACTGAGATATGCTAAGCAAGATTCCATGCATGTGGCATATATCCACATCTTGTATTATCACTCCAACATAGTTTAATAAACTTATAGGAAAAACATATATATTATATATAGAATAAAATTAAGTTAATATCTCTTCTTGTTCTGGAAGGCTTTACTTTCCTAATGTCGACAGAATCTGGGCTAAATTTATGTAAGTATTCTTAATTTTGAAAAGTTACTCTTGGTGGGACAGCTTATATATATATATATATGTTTGGAATAATGATGGTTTATGCCATTCTTAATTGGGTATTGCTTGATTTGCAGATGGCAAAGTTGGATTTGAATGTTGAAGATGAGAAAAAACTTGTTGATACCATCTTCTGGAGTGCCATGGATTCACTTTCTGATGATGACAAGAAGCTACCACAGGTGAGCACTGGTTATGGAGTTTTTAGCAGAAAATTATATAATTTTAAATTTTAAAGCATTATTGGTAACTTCTGTTGAAGATACTTGGAGAAGAAGACAATTTTCGATATTATTCCTGGCATGATTTTTAAAACTTTGTTTCATAAGCTTTGATTTGCCTTGATTATCGGTTGTGTAAATAGTTTGTAAAACAAGCGTTTAAACTTGAGGAACGACCTTATAATGCAATGATATTGATAATAATGGCATGTGACTGAACTATACTTAATCATGTAGGATAAATATTTTGCAGGCTCTTGCAGTAGAGGTTTATTGGTCAGAGTCATAATAACCAGATTTGGCCTAGAATGGACATGAAATTATTTAATTGACTGTATTCAAGTCTAAAAGGGACCTTGCCTTTGTATTTCTTAGAACATTTAGTCATTATAGTCTCTTTTGCTCAAGAAATTAATCATTGGAGAATCAATTTTTTCTTGATTCAGTAGACTACTTTTTTAGCAGTTCAACTTCATGCTGTAGGGATTCATGATTAATACTAGCTCAATTTAATAATTTAATGTCTCACAATCTTTGCATTTATGTCTTCTTTTAATCTGTTCACATTTTTGGAACTAATTTTTGATTGTGTGGTTTTATTTACTTTGCTTTGTAGGTTTCTCATATTTTACCCTTACTTCAACGAGGCATAGGTGTGCATCATTCTGGTCTGCTTCCTATTCTTAAGGAAGTAATTGAGATACTCTTTCAAGAAGGATTAATCAAGGTTGGTGCTAGAGTGCTTGGTTCTATGTGCTTTATTTATATGTTTTTTTCGCTAAAGGAAATTGTGGAGGTAAAATCTTCATAAATGGCAAGGTGCTAGGCTTTCATTTCTTCTAGAAAGATTGGTTATTTATTTCTTTACTGTAATTAATTATTAAAAAGATGATTTTGATAAAAACATGTTTAATTTCTTCTATACATTAGTTGAATTTTTTTCCCTCTGGAATTCTAATATTGCAGCCTTGGGTCACCGTCATATCACATTTCAACTCTACTATTCATTGCAAGGCTAGGTGCTAAGAAATACGTGTATGAACTGGGAAAACATGGCATTGCATATGCACAAAGATCCTAATGTGTGTAAAAATAGATTAAAAAATGCAATCCAATCTTTTATTTCATTTGTGCTCTAAACGATGACCTAAACAAGCCTTTAATATTTTTATTTGTAGTTACGAATGCCAACAATCTACCCATTATGTTTATAGTCTTGTTTAATCTAAAACATTATCATTTCTACTAAAAGTTTAATCAAGCAAGGGTAAGTCAAATGGAGGCATTTCCTCCTCGAACTTTACACCAGGGCTTTTCCTTTCTCTTCTATACTGTAATGTTCTGTTATTTATAAATAGGGAATTGACTGAGGACATTTAACACTGGGAGCATATTAGAATAATTATTCAGTATTATTAAGCTATCAATATAGTAAAGAGGGCCATTAGAGTTATTATCATAAAGCATGTAGAGCATGCAAGCCTTATTTCTTCAGTCTTAAGTCAATGAGCAATTAGAATTGCATGTATGCAAAAGGTAACGTGCAAACCCTAAAAGTGACATGCAAATCCTAAAAGTATATGCTAAAGCTAAGAAGGGTCATTGTGTACATTTTTCACAAGTTTTCAGCGACCGGTTTTAAGTAAAAATTATATCTCTGTTTATGACATTCTCAGAAAAATAAATTGCTGGAAATAAACAAAATTTTTCAGACTTAAAACACTGCTGTAACTAATCTTTTTCAGTGACAGTAAATAAAAATCAGCACGCCATTTAATCACACAGAACACTAGGATTTTTGGCCAATGGCCCTGGAAAAATCCACAAGGGGAAAACCAGTCAGAGAGAGTATTTTTATTTTTCAGGAGAAGTTTATCCTTTACAGCAATACATAGAAAATATCAAACCAACTAATCTCAACCCGGAAGATAAATTTTTGTCTCGATTTGCATGCCGAACAGCAAAAATCAAACTTTGATTTTTCTTGTTTTCTACCTCGATTTTCGTCCCACGGTATGGACTGTATGGATGAACTGTACGGACTGTACATACCTGTATGGATGTACCGTATGGACCAGCAATAAATACTGCTGTCTTCTCCTCGATTTTTGTGCCCTCTTTGCTACTGTCCTTTCCCTCGATTTGCGTGTTGCAAATTTTCCCTCTTGCTTAGGAAAAATGGAAACTTTCTCTCTTCTCTCTCTCAGCTCTCTCTTCTCACTTCAATCTGCAAAAAAGTGAGGCAAAATTCCTTTCCCTTGCCTTTTTGAGTAAACCCTAGGGTGAGTCTAATCTGGCGGTGGAGATTAGATTAGATCAAGGGCTGAAATTAAATGCTCATATTTTATTTCTAAAATATTAATTTCACTCACCCACTTAAATTTATCAAAAAGTGACTTTAATGCTCTAAAGTCAAATTAAATGCTTTTACTTAAGTCATTAAATGTAAGGGTCACTTTATGTCCCCTCTCTAAGTGATTAAGGCAAAAGTCACTAGGGGAACACTTCCCTAGGTACAAAACTAACACGCCCTCTTACCGAGGAAGGTGTTCTGCACCACTCCCAACTTGTCTCTGAAGAAGACAAACTTGCCCCTCCCCAAAGACTTCGTCAATATGTCTGCTACCTGCTCATTAGTGGAAATGTACTGAAGCGTGAGTGTTGACCAGATACATCAATGACACGATAAGCTGGCGATATAAAGTAGGGTCTACCAACTCTCCCTTGGAAGCATGAAGCTTCTTCCAGTTGGTGATCATAGGTGTCGACATAGGCCTGCAATCCTCCATCCTGAATCTCCTCAAAATATCAATCGCATACTTTACCTGCCCCAGGAAAATATGTCCAGACTCCTACCAAACCTCCAATCCCAAAAATTAATGCATCAGCCCAATATCAGTCATCTCGTACTTTGCTGCAAGATCCTTCTTGCAAGTTGCAATGGGTCTCTCTCTCCCTGTGATAAACAAGTCATCAACATATAGCAGAAGAACAAGCGGATCATCTCCAACCATGATGAAGCAGATATTCGGATCTGCTTCACTCTTCTAAAACCCCATACTCAGCAAGTAAGAATCAATCCTGGAGTACCAAGCTCTTGGAGCTTGCTTCAACCCGTAAAGAGCCTTCTTCAGCCTGCATACATGTGTCTCTCTGTCATGTAACTCAAATCCCTGAGGCTGCTCAATGTAAATCTCCTCCTATATGATCCCATTGAGAGATGCGGTCTTCACATCCATTTGATGGATCTTCCAACCCATTTCCGCTGCAATGAAGAACAAGCTCCTGATAGAAGTATATCGAGCAACCGACGCAAAAGTCTCATCATAATCAATACCCTCAACCTGTGAAAACCCCCGCGCTACAAACCTGGCTTTGTACTTCCCCACACTCCCGTTTGCCGCATGCTTCAGCTTGTAAAGCCAACGAGAAGTCACCATTGACTTCTCCTCCGGTCTCGGAACAATCTCCCATACATCATTCTTCATGATGGAATGGTACTCATCCATCATGGCATCTCTCCATACCGAATGCTGGGAGGCCTCCTCAAAAGTAGAAGGCTCAGAATCTCGTATACAAGCCACCAACACCATGCCCAATCTGTCAGGCATCTTGATGGCTCTCACCTTGTCATTCGGTGTCCCAGCCTTTAAGGCATCCTTTAAGGTCTCCCGAAGCCACTTAGGCTTCTTCTTCCCTGAACGTTCTTCCCACACTAGCCTGTCCTCATGTGAAGAGCTACCAGAGATAGAAGCCCTAGTCACCTGTGAACCTGAAGCTGGTGTGCCAACACCAGGTGTATCCTGTAATCCTGAGCTCGATCCCCTGTAAGGTGTACCTGTAATAGTAGCCCCATCACCTATCCCCGAAGACCCTATTGGCCTAACCATTGAACCTGGTGAACTTGTGCCAACACTCTGTGGTCTTGTAACCCCAAAAACCTGTGATTCTGACTGCTGCGTAGATGGAACCCGTGCCACAACCTAAGGTGCAGGGACTTGCTGCTCTCCCTGCTTTGACTCTCTTGACCTCTTGAAGGCTCGCTCCTCCTCAATCTTCACATCCCTTCTCACCACCACTTTCCTCTGAGAGGGAAGGTAAATACGGAAGGCCTTCGTAGTCTCATCATAACCCACAAAGATGCCCTTCTCTGCAGTGGGCTCTAACTTTGTCCTCTTCTCTGAAGGGACATGAGAGTAAGTCAGACTACCAAATATATGAAAATGGCCAACTTCATGCTTCTTGCCTGAAAAACACTCCTCAGGTGTCATGTTCCTCACTGCCCGATGGGGACTCCTGTTCTGAAGATATACAATGGTGCTGCAAGCCTCAACCCAGAGAAAGAAAGGAAGTAACTGGTCATGTAACATAAATCGGGCTGCTCCAACAATGGACCTGTTCTTCCTCTCTGCTACTCCATTATGCTCTGGAGTATACGGAACTGTCAACTCTCTCCTGATCCCCTCCTGCCTGCAAAATCCATCAAACTCCTTGGAGGTATACTCACCCTCGTTATCCGATCTCAAGACTCGGATCTTCCTCCCTGTTTGGTTCTCCACAAGAGCTTTGAACGCTTG
>LPNX010875206.1:184005-356393 GCA_001517045.1 Pseudotsuga menziesii | reverse complement strand
TTGAAAATTGTCAAATATATTCCTGCGTTGATGTGAGTGTATTTCTCAATATTAAATACATATGTATATTTTTTATGTGCACATTTGGTAGTCAAATTATGATCCATGAGTGTTGAACACAAAACTATAAAAACATTAATTGTAAATCAATGTAAAATCAATCTACTAGATTTGGACAATATTTAGTGGAATTTGAACAATGTTGCAAAGTGTTTGACATAAGTCTTGAACTAGACTCCATACGTAGTTAGCAAAAAATTAGTTCAGATTTGGTGGGGGGTCATTACATTTTCCCCAATGAATTGCATTTTATTGAGTCGGTCGTACCCCTAGAGTACCCAAACAGGGGGTACGAAGTACCCAAACACGGGGTACGACGTACCATTTTTTCTATAAGTACCCCTTTTTTTATAACGGAGTCTCGGGTACGTGGACCTAGTATGGGGTACGCCAGGAGATGTACCCTACGAGTACCCAAGTACCCGGTACAGGTACATGTACCCTACCCCTGGGTACGGGTACCCTGGTAACTTAGGTCTGAATGTATCAAGTCAAGAGTACCAGTTGACTTGCTATCACTGCTCAGAAAAGCAATCTTGGTTTACTTTCCCAAAGCACACCCCCTGCACACATCGCTCTGCCCTGTGCTGAACTCTGGTAAACCTGTCACCATGTGCCTCAACAACCCCAAGGTTGGATGATGCAAGTGAGCCATCCTCCTATGCCAAAGCTCAGACAACTCATTGTTGCTTCTATGTGCTAAAGGATGTTGCGGCTGAAACAAGAGCCTATACAGTTTCCCACATCTCGCTCCAATGGCAACTGAAGCAGATGGTCCTGTAGTCTTGGGAAACATATGCACGTGTCCATCTAGGAAAGACACCCCAAGACCTTGATCCTCGATCATGGAAACTGACACTAGGTTCTTCTTTAGCCCAGGTACATACAATACATCCCGCAATACCATGGGACTCATGGACTCCCTCTGAAATGTAATGGTCCCACGACCAACTGCACTGACTACTGAGTCATCTCCCAACACAACTTCCACATCTGTCTCTGCCTGTGAAAGCTTAGAGAACATCTCACGAGCACCTGTCATGTGGCTCGAGGCTCCGCTATCTATGTACCAAGTGCTGGAAGTAGATGCATTGTAAGAATGGTCTGTTACACAGGAAAACTCCCTCTGTCTGTTAACATCCGCACTGGTGAGAATGGATGCTCTCTCTCTCTTAACATGCCCAGTGCATAGTGAAAACTCACTTTGAAATCTAGCTGCAAAATCATCGATCTCATCTGAAGCGGCTGTCCGTTGCTTCTTCTTCTTCTTGTTCGGACACATAGCAACATAGTGTCCCATCTTGTGACATGCAAACACTTCACAGTGCTCATATCCTTCTTCTGCCCATCTTGCTGCTGCTTGGCCCCACCCTTCTTGCTCTTCTTCTTCCCTTCCGCTGTCAATGCCACATCCTCTTCATCTCCCCTACTAGTAGAACCACTGCACTATAAGAAACCCCTGCGAGTCTCCTCCTAAACAAAGTCATCACAGACTTTGTCCCAAGATGGTAAGTTCTCTCTGGCCATCAACCCCTGAACAAACACAGTCCAAGGTGCAGTCACCCCATTTAGGGCTGTCCGCACTAACTTAGGACCAATAACCACCACCCCCACAGCTGCAAGCTCATCTCTTACCTGAGAGATCTTAATAAGATAGGCCATACACACCTCTCCTTTGACCATCTTGATGTTTTTCAGCTTCTCCCTAAGCACCATCTTCTTGTTTTCATTAGTACTCTCAAACAACCCGGTCAAAGCAGACCACATCTCATGTGCATGATCCTTCGCTGAAATGTGAGGAATAACATGATCTTTAACAACATCTAAGATTAGCCTCATGGCTTTAATATCTTTCTTAATTTAAGGCTGCAAGTAACGGTGCATCCGTAGAAGGGGAATAACAATGGGATTTGCTGTAGTGTTTCTAACTTTTTCCTCCCACAACTCATTCTCCTTCAACACAAGTTAAATCCGGGCTTTCCATGAGACAAAGTTCGTTGCCCCATCCAACCTATCCTTAGTTCTCAACCCCACATAAGTCATTTTCTCAAAGACCAAGTTTCAACAAAATGTACTACTGTCACAAAGGTTTTTTTGAATTCTGGAAATGACTGTTTCTCTGCTAAAATTTAATTTTCTGCCACAACCCACTCTGATACCATGTAGATTTTTCACAAGTTTTCAGCTACCGGTTTTAAGTAAAAATTATATCTCTGTTTATGACATTCTCAGAAAAATAAAGTGCTGGAAATAAACAAAATTTTCTAGACTTAAAACACTGCTGTAACTAATCTTTTTCAGTGACAGTAAATAAAAATTAGCACGCCATTTAATCACACAGAACACTAGGATTTTTGGCCAATGGCTCTGGGAAAACCCACAAGGGGAAAACTAGTCAGAGAGAGAGTATTTTTATTTTTCAGGAGAAGTTTATCATTTACAGCAATACACAGAAAATATCAAACCAACTTATCTCAACCCGGAACTGTCTCCATTTGCTTGCCGAAAAAATCAAACTCTGATTTTTTCCTGTTTTCTGCCTCGTTTCCATGCCACCGTACGGATGAACTGTATGGACAAACTGAATAGACGGTACGAACCTCGAAATCTGTGCCAATTTTTTGCCTAAAAAATTGTGCCCAAAAATTTGCCTCGAAATTCGTGCTTGTTGCCTCGAAAACCGTACCATACGGACTGTACGAACCAACAATAAATGCTGTTGTTTTCTCCTCGATTTTCGTGCCCTCTTTGCTGCTATCCTTTCCCTCGATTTGCGTGCTCCAAATTTTTCCTCTTGCTTAGGAAAAGTGGAAACTTTCTCTCTACTCTCTCTCAGCTCTCTCTTCTCACTTCAATCTGCAAAAAAGTGAGGCAAAATGCCTTTCCCTTGCCTTTTTGAGTAAACCCTAGGGTGAGTCTAATCTAACGGTGGAGATTAGATTGGATCAAGGACTGAAATTAAATGCTTATATTTTATTTCTAAAATATTAATTTCACTTGCCCACTTAAATTGATCAAAAAGTGACTTTAATCAATTAAATGCTTTTACTTAAGTCATTTAATGCAAGGGTCACTTTATGTCCCCTCTCTAAGTGACCAAGGCAAAAGTCACTAGGGGAACACTTCCCTAGGTACAAAACTAACACATTGAACCAAAAGGATCATCCATGATTATTATTATTGAGTTTGGTTTCTAGAGCAACAACAACAGGTGCTGAGGCGACAAGTTGGGGTTGGAGACGAAGGTTTTCATCTAACAAAGGGTTTCGACAGCGAAAGCTATCTGCCCTACTCACTTCCGGATAGATCATCCAGATCTATTATCAACTATTCATCATGTTCTTCATTCTTCCACAATCCAACAGACGAAAAGAGAGTTTTATTGCGGGTTCACGTTTTGCTGCTGGGGAGCAGCTGCAAATCTCAGAAGTATTCCCTAGAATTAAGAAGCTCAGTCAAACTTCTGCATGCTTCTGTCATTCTTCTCAACAGTGGCCCACCACTATACTAGGTGATTATCATGCCATTCTGGACACATTCAAAGCATCCACCAGCAAAAGCGTGAGGAAGTAGGGCTTCACCTGTCCAGGAGAAGATCAATTCGCTAAGGCACTGAAAGAGGTCAAAACTTCTGCATGTATCTTCCTATCTCTGCAGAAGACCTATACTATCCTTCCTAGCAATTCTCAGCTTCATCGACCCCTTATTGGATCCAAAAACGTGAAGGATAACACTGAGGTGGGCATCAACTGTTGGAGAGCAGCATTTCATCTTCTTCATCCTACATGCATGGCTTGCATGCCTTCCATATATTGACAGACTATCAACATTATTATTAGTGGTATGTGTACCTTCTCTCACTGAAAGTCTTTCTCCTATTATTTCTCCATAGCAACTATTTTTTAGGGCCTTTTGGCACGACACTGTTTTGCATGCAACTTTTTATTATCTTTCTAGCACATGTAAAGCACAGAACCCACAAACATACTATCAAATACAATAGAATATCAGTAGGTATATTACAGTGGTACCAGAGCATGTTCCTGGCCAGCTCTGGGCTTGAACATGAAGACAATGAGAAGGATCTTGAATGGAAATTTGCATAGGCTAGCAACACAGCAACACTTGCCTTGATATCTGGAATATTTAGCCTTGGGTGATGAGATATGTGCAGCATTGTCTTTTCAAGACTATTACACCATCAAGTTCGGGAGCCAACCCAAGGATTTGGATAAGGATTTCCTTAAAAACATAGTAGGAGTGGAGAAAGATGAACCCGACGTACTTGTTGATGGTGAGCTTGATTTGGAGTTTGACAGTACATGATGAGGATGTGCATGAGGAGATAGCATTAGAGCCATCCTGTGAGTCTAGCGACACCAACACATCCGATAGTCAGATTGTGGACAAGCTGTGTGATGACTTGGAGTTGGTACACTCTTCATCACCTACAGCAGGAGTTCAGACAGTTATGACAGGTGAGATACATGAGGTGCAAGGCAATGAGCACAACAGTCGAGACAGTGGGTTGTCACACATGGAGGTTAGGGAGAGTTTATACAGGCATGAGATAGAGCTCCCAGTTGATAGTCACCGGAAGAAGATTGAACATGTTAAAGAAAGCATTCTAGCAATGAAAGAGAGGACCAAGGTACTTCGAGACACCATATTCTAGCGAGATGTTGAGCTTACAGTTCTACGAGTTATATGTATCGAGTCAACGATCAAGCTTTCTAGTATTGAAGAGCAGTTAGATTCCTCGATGGGGCAGCGGAAGAAACATACTATTGCATTTTAAAGCAGTCGTTTTTAGGAGTACATAGACAAGGCTTGCTGTAGCTTGAGTCCACATTTGCATAATGGAGGGTGGGTTTTACAGGTTGGCTCGGATCGAGAAATTGGGCAGCAGTATATGAGCTTTCCAGTTGAAATCAGAAGGGCAGAATGTCACCTTGGTAGGATTATTCCTTGTGATGGTGCTTATGGACAAGTTCCTATTTGGGGTTGGATTGGAGAGAGATTAAGAGTTGGTGTCCTATTGAGTGGGTGATTTTTGGGAAGAAATTCTTAGCAAGGTGTATAGTCCCACAAGAGCCTTGGGATATTTGGAATGAAAGACGCACAAGTTTGCATTGGGATCCAAGGCGGAGACCTTATGAGGGATGGATATAGTGTTTCCTGATGGGGTTACTTGGGAGTCTACAAGATGTTCCTTGTGTCGATACTATGTAGGGTTACGATGGATGCATTTTGACCTCTGCAATTTTCAGATTGATTTGGGACCTTGGGATTATAGTGACTCGCAGTTTAGTGATTGCTAGAGGATGCTTTCAGGAGGGCTCTTGTGATGGTACCTCGTTTACACTGTGGTTAGTTACTCTACTTATAGGAGGCTTCCATGGGATATCTTGTGATGGTACCGTGCAGTTTAGTGCTTTGAGCAGAGGGTGCTACAGATTTCCTAGGATAGTTTGGGACCTTAGGATCATCCCCGGATTCAGTTGTTGCAGTTGATTGATTGTGGAGTTGCGTTGGCATTGGTTGAGGACAAACAATCTTTGGGGAGGGAGGATTGTAATGTTCTGTTTTTGATAAATAGGGAATTGACTGAGGACATTTAATACCAGGAGCATATTAGAATAATTATTCAGTATTATTAAGTCATCAGTATAGTAAAGAGGTCCATCAAAGTTATTATCATAAAGCATGCAGAGCATGCAAGCCTTATTTCTTCAGTCTTAAGTCAACGAGCAATTAGAATTGCATGCATGCAAAAAGTAAAGTGAAAACCCTAAAAGTGACATGCAAACCCTAAAAGTACATGCTAAAGCTATGTAAGAAGGGTCATTGAATCAAAAGGATCATCCATGATTATTATATTGAGTTTGGTTTCTAGAGTAGCTACAGCAGGTGCTGCGGCAGCAAGTTGGGGTTGGAGACGAAGGTCTTCGGTTAACAAGGGGTTTCGACAGCGAAAGCTATCTGCCCTAATCACTTCCAGATAGATCATCCACGTCTATTATCAACTATTCATCAACTTCTTCATTCTTCCACAATCCAACAGACGGAGAGAGAGTTTTATTACAGGTTCATGTTTTGCTGTTGGGGAGCAACTGCAAATCTTAGAACTATTCACTAGAATTCAGAAGCTCAGTAAAACTTTTGCATGCTTCTGTCATTCTTCTCAACAAGGGCCCACCACTATACTAGGTGATTATCATGCCATTCTGGACACATTCAGAGTATTCACCAACAAAAACGTGAGGAAGTAGGGCTTCACCCATCCAGGAGAAGATCAATTCGCTAGGGCACTGAAAGAGGTCAAAACTTCTGCATGTATCTTCCTATCTCTTTGGAAGACCTATACTCTCCTTCCTAGCAAGTCTCAGCTTCATCGACCACTTATTGGATCCAAAACATGAAGGATAACACTGAGGTGGGCATTTTACTTAGCTGGGCGTCAGGTGCTGGAGAGCAACATTTCATCTTCTTCATCCTACATGCATTGCTTGCATGCCTTCCATATATTGACAGACTATCAACATTATTATTAGTGGTATGTGTACCTTCTCTCATTGAAAGTCTTTCTTCTATTATTTCTCCAGATCAACTATTTTTTAGGGCCTTTTGGTACGACACTGTTTTGCATGCAACTTTTTATTATCTTTCTAGCACATATAAAGCACAGAACCCACAAACATACTATCAAATACAATAGAATATCAGTTTGGATATTACATATAATCTCTCAAGTTCTTCTAATTGACTTCCTTTACCACAACCTTTTTAGTTTTTGGGTTACTCCAAAAATGTTTCTACCATGTTGGGTTCTTCATGTGATTGGGGTACATGGTGTATGTGCAGCCCCTTGATTGTCTGAGATGGATTGGCACATGGTAGATGTTTCGTGATTGATTTGTACAATTGAGATAGCTTGCTCAGTGGATGTTAGACCTCAGATGGTTGTTGGATAATAGTTCTTCTTTTAGGTGTTGGAGTTCTCTTGACAATTTGGTGGACGCTCTTCATTGGGGTCCCATGGAGGATCCACTTGCTTGGAGAATGCTCTACATGGGATGAGGAGTATTATGCAACTTTGAGGGCATCATGCCCTAGTTGGCATGTGGTAGCTTGGATTCCTGTTCGGAGGATTGTAGATGGCTTGGGGACGCTTGGGGTTTCGATAACATCCTTGGCTTTTTTTCAGCTTATCTCCGATACCATCTTGTTTTTTACAAATGCATGTGTGGACAAGAATACATATAATAATGAGAAAGAGTGGATTCATTCATTTGATGATGATATGTCTCATTACATAGTAGGAGAAGAGTACATCACATAAGAACTAATAACCATCACTGGAATCGCTATATTAAATGTCTCATTATTACATTGCTTTATTATATGTCTTCAAGTATAAATTCCTTATATGCCTAAGTTCTAAATATGACCATTATCTCTAACATTGTTCGAGTTAAAAGTTTTTGGCAAAAATGGTTCTGGTCTGGATTAGAGTATAATAACATTAATGCAAAATACTGAAGACCATTACATAAACAAACTTGGCAGACATATTAGTATATTACTAGTGCTGTTTGGGTTATATTTAACTTCGAGATATATATTAATAATTATGTTTTTAGACCTGGATGTAAAGTTTGTTGAATCCCATCAAAATTCAGTCAACTAGCAAACTTAGCTAGGAATTTTGACAAACACTTAGCAGCTCACTCGTTACTACTTCAGTAAAATTTCAATAGTCATCTAAGGGCCCATTTACATTGTAAATTTTTGATGCTCACCCAAACCCGGTTTCAAGTCAAGTTTAAAAGAGTTTAATGCCCAACCCACATATGAATGATTGCTGCAATTTCATATTCAAAATCAGACTTAAAACACTGAATGATAACTGCACCTCATGAAATTTCAGACACAGATTTTTCGGTAAATAGCCCTGGCAAAACCCAGAATGAGAAAACCCTCTTAGAGAGTGAGAAAGGAATTTTATTTCAATAAATTTCAAGTTACAACAGTAATGACAAAAACTCAGACCAACTTATCTCTGCCCAACGCCTTGAATTTCGTGCCAAACTGAAATTGAAGAGACTGTAGGGACCAGCAGAATCTTTCTTGATTTCCGTGCCTGATGTACGATCCTTTTCATACTTTGATTTACGGTCACACCTCAAAATTTGTGCCTGTGCAAATCTGGAAATTTACACCAACCCAACAAAAGTGCCTCCTCGATTTTTCGTGCCCACCTGCAGAAGAAAATCGTATAGTACGGACTGTACTGTACGGCCTGAAATGTATGGTGTTGTACGGTGCAATTAAAGTAGAAAAACCTTACTTGATTTCTGTGCCAGATGCATTGGGAATCATGCCAATAACCTGCTGTACATTCACCTTGAAATTCGTGCATGGAAAAAAAACCCCCTTCAGCTGCGTTTTCTCTTCTTCTCAGAAAATCGACTCTCTCTCAAAAAATGAATTAGTGCCTCTTCACGTGGAAATTTGCCTTTTAGGTAAAATTTAATGGGTGAGTGAAAGATCATCTAATCCAAGGGCCCAGATTGGATTAGATGAGTGGTTGTGATAAAATCACTTCTCTCCAAAAATTAAATTTTATTTCACTCACTTTTTAAATTTATACTTAAATTCACTTTAATCACTAAAGTGCATTTAATGCTCATCTCAAGCCTTTTAATATAAAGGCCATGTGACATGACCCCTTTTTCCTACTGACTTAGGCAAAAGTCACCAAGGGGAACAACTTCCAAGGTATAAAACTTCAACATACATGTTACTGTACTTTTTATAAGTAGAAACACTAGTGCTAAGCAAATTTGGAAATTAACTGCAGCGGAACATACATAGTGAACACCAATCATTTAAACACGTTTGACACAGTCATTTTGGTCCAAAGACCCTGGAAAGACCACAGAGGGGAAAACCAGTCCACAAGAGAGATTTTTAATTTTATTTATTCATGAAGGAAAAATACTCAGTTACAACAGTCAATATCAACATAAATTTCACAGTACTTATCTCAAGTACCAGCTGCCCCAACACCTTGAAAACAGTGCCAATTCTCTAGAAGTATGTGCCCATGAAACCGCACATCCTGTACGACCCACTCTACAACAGTCTCCTACTTCTCTGCACTTGGATTTTCAGTGTAGATGACTGTATTGTACAGTTACAGTCAGACCCAGCTAAAACAAAAAATCACCTGGAAAACATAGCCAATCTGTAGCCTTGTTTTCTGTGCTTCTCCTTCATTGTTCAACACTATGGCCTCCTCTAACAGAAACTGTACAAACAGAAATAAAGGCTGATCCAGTCTGGGAATGCGTGCCCACTCTTCCTTCACAAAAGTGCGTCTTCCTTCACTGCTGTACGGACTAGCATTAATAGCTGTTCATTTGCCTTGGGATGCCTACCACCAAATACTCTTGGAAAGTGCACCTCTTTGAGCTGCTCCCCGTCTTTTCCTTCAACTCACTTCTCCCTCTCTCTTCTTTGAATTTGTGCCTCTTACACTTCCTAACTTGGAATGTGTGTGTCTAAACTCTCCTACCACTCTTTTTATTAAAGGTGAGAATGACTTTGTCTGTTCACTTTCCTAGGTGACTTTGTCTCTTCACACCCCCCAAGTGACTCTTCACTTTCCATGGGTGAGACAAATTATGCTTTATGAAATAAAAAATTATTTTCCACTCACAACTTTAATAAAAACTCACATTAACTTTATTACTCTAAAGTTAATGATTAGGAAAGTGACCTAGGTCCTTTCTACATGCCTAGACACCAAGCAATGTAGAAGACCTTCCCTTCTATGAATTTCAACACTCCCTCTTAGCGAGGGAGGTACTTTTGACACCTCCACCAAGATCACCCTCCAGATCCATCACTCTGCTCGCTATAGTAACTCCCTCTGACTCAGGAGCTTGTCCTGCTACCTCTCCTGGATTCTGCACTAGAGATCTGTGCCAACCACGCTGAGAACTCTCATCTCGCTCTTGCTCATCCATCAGTGTCGTATCATACCAGCTAAGCCTCCTGCCAGTACTTGAAGAAGCCTCTTGTACTCTTCTCTGAATCAAAGACTGAATACTCGGTACCATCTCAATCTCCAGAACTTCCCGCTCTCCCTCTGTCTTTGACTATAATCCAGAATTTAATATCCACCTAGATTCTCTGTACATAGGTTGCCCACACAACTCTCTTGCAAGAATTTTGTCATACAGTTTGAACAACTGGACTTTTCCATTCTTCCCAAGAAAAAAAACCACGCAAATCTCTTGCAAAACCTGTGTCAAAATCAACTCAGCTGTACTAACCTGCAAATCACATGCAAATAGCTGCCACAAACTGCCCTACTGTAAAACTTAGAGCCCCAACTCTGATACCATGATGAATCCCATCAAAATTCAGTCAACAACTAGCAAACTTAGCTAGGAGTTTTGACAAACACTTAGCAGCTCATTGTTTACTACTTCAATAAAATTCCAACAGTCATGTAGGGGCCCAATTACATGTTACTGTAATTTTTATAAGCAGAAAGACTAGTGCTAAGCAAATATGGAAATTAACTGCAGACCCTGAAAAAAATCCCAAAGGGGAAAACTAGTCCGCAAGAGAGATTTTTATTTGTTCCTGAAAGAAAAATAGTAATACTCAGTTACAGCAGTCAATATCAGCATAAATTTCACAGTACTTATTTCAAGTACCACCTGCCCCAACACCTTGAAAACAGTGCCAATTCTTTAGAAGTATGTGCCCATGAAACCGTACAGCCTGTACGGCCCACTCTACAGCAGCCTCCTACTTCTCTGCACTTGGATTTTCAGTGTAGATGAGTGTATTGTTCTGTCACAGTCAGACCCAGCTGAAACAGAAAATCACCTTGAAAACAGAGCCAATCTGCAGCCTTGGTTTCTGTGCTTCTCCTTCACAGTTCAGCCGTACGGCCTCCTCTAACAGAAACTGTACAAACAGAAATAAAGGCTGATCCAGTCTGGGAATGCATGCACACTCTTCCTTCACAAAAGTGCGTCTTCCTTCACTGCTGTATGGACCAGCATTAATGGCTGTTCATTTTCCTTATGATGCGTGCCACTGAATACACTGGGAAAGTGCACCCCTCTCAGCTGCTTCCTGTCTTTTCCTTCAACTCACTTCTCCCTCTCTCTTCTTTGAATCCGTACCTCACTTTCTCACTTTGGAATGTGTGTCTAAACTCTCCTACTACTCTTTTTATTAAAGGTGAGAATGACTTTGTCTCTTCACTTTCCCAAGTGACTGTCTCTTCACACCCCCCAAGTGACTCTTCACTTTCCATGGGTGAGACAAATTATGCTTTGTGAAATAAAAAAATATTTTCCACTTACAACTTTAATAAAAACTCAAATTAACATTATAACTGTAAAGTTAATGACTAGGAAAGTCACCTAGGTCCTTTCTACATGCCTAGACACCAAGCAATGTAGAAGACCTTCCTCGCTATAAATCTCAACAAAGTTGACATGGGAACATGGCTTTTCTGCAAGTTTATTGTTGCTTATAATTTTGAGGTTTTGCAAAACATGTGTTCAGACTCCACAGTATGTGGTAATATTGTGTTCAGACAACTTTTATTTGTATTATTGCTCGAGGAAAATTGTGATATCCAAAGATTGCAGTTGCTTTTGTATTATAGATATCATAATCACTTATATTGGACTTAGTCACTAGATATTTGTTGGAGCTTTGTCAAGGTTATTTGATAGAAATTCAATTATTGCTTTGAATATAGTAACTGCCATTAACTAAGATTGTGACCTTTTTGTGGCAGTGCTTATTTGCAACAGAAACATTCAGCATAGGTTTGAACATGCCTGCAAAGACGGTTGTGTTTACAAATGTCCGCAAATTTGATGGTGACAAGTTCCGCTGGATATCTAGTGGAGAATATATTCAGATGAGTGGACGTGCTGGAAGGCGAGGTCTTGATGCACGCGGCATTTGCATTTTGATGGTTGATGAAAAGATGGAGCCATCCACTGCAAAATTGATGGTCAAAGGCAGTGCTGATCCTTTGAATAGGTAAAGTGCATAACATGGTCTCCTATCTATGCTATTGTTTTCTTTTGTGTGCCATGCTATTTAAATTTTCTACTCTGCCAGTCATTAAAACAATCGGCTAGTATGGTCGTAGAATGTAGTAACTTAGTAGCATTGTTTGACATCTTTTGTGATTAAACATGTTTTCATTGCTGATCCTTTCAAATAGGTACAGGAAATATTGATAGATGATAGGAAATGTTCCATGTAACAGTGTCTCCTATATATGCTACTGTTTTCTTTTGGGTGCCTGCTGGCTAAATTTTCTACTCTTCCAGACTTCAAAACGATTAGCTGTTCTTGTCTTGGAATGTTAGTAGTATTGTTCGACTGTTCCTGTTATTAAACATGTTTTCATGGCTTCATCTGTGTATTAGTGACTCGTTTTTAGTATATGAAAGCAATTTTGAAGGAAATAGTCAATCTATTGTTGCCAGCATAGTTTAATGGAAGTATATTGCTCATCTCTTGATTCAGTTTGTAAATATCCTCATGAATTTGCCTTGGAACTATATATAAAATTGTGGAGCATGTTCCATTCTTTATCATCTGCATGTTTCTCCCTGTCCAATTGCATTTGTTTATCCCTCATTCAGCTTTGGGAAGGTTATTCAGTGGAGGTATCTGCAGTACAATGATTGATACACATATCCTGGCTTCCAGCCTAGAGTTAGACTTGCTTTTGATTTTGTTGCTCTGCCTTCTTCCTCCTGTGTTTTTCTTTTTGTTTGTTTGTTTGTATTTACCTTGCAACTTTCTTGTCTCCTTGTTTGTTTCTCCTGCGTGATCTCTTTCTGTAGTTCCATAGCCTCTTACTGCTGCTTTCACTTGCTGTTGCTATCGTTTCTGCAATATAGCTCAGTCCTTTTTTCCTTCATACTTAGGTATTGTTTTCATGCCATGTCTGGTCTAGAAATGCTTTCAAATTTGTTGTATTCCTGATCAATAATTCATCCATGCTTTGTTTAGATCAATTCTCTCTTGCTTGAGTTTGGGATGCCATAGAAAAATACAAGCTGTAATGAACGAAACTGGTGATTACAGTGACAAAGGTCTCCATCTATAAATACACTTTAGAGGGTGTTTCCCATAAAGAGTCATGCATTTTAGATAGATAGTTACGTTCATTTTCCAAATGAAACCTCGTGGGGAACTCCTGGGCACTTCCCCACATTCGTGGATGATACCCTGTACAAACCTGTTGGCGCTGATTATGGTCCCTGATCTGTTAGGGACATTGATTGAGACATGCAATAGAGGCAGCTGGTGTGGGGAATCGACCGTGAGTCCTGCATGAAGCTTAAAGCACTCAACCACTTGAGCTAGCCCATTGGGCTTAGCTTTGGAAACATCTCGCCCCACTCTCAAGCACTTAAGTGAGAATGGGATTGATTGTATCTTGCGAGACCCAATCCGTCCACGAGAAGCAATCGTGTTACCAATGGGATTTGAACTTGGGTGGGAGGATTTGAACTTCTCTTGCCTAACCAAGCTAGACCTAGTTGACATAGGTATTATTTTACCTTTGTAAATTTTTATCTCATCCCCCAACCCGGTTTCAAGCCACCATTTTCATCATTGTTTAAACTTTAATGTCCAACCCAGTTTACTTTCAGTTGCAAATTAGTTTATTTTTCTCATAAACAATTTTGACTGAAACACATGAGGAATTTTACAACTTTAATGAGCAGTAATAAAAACACAGTCACACATAAAATTCAGACTCAGAAATTTTTGGTCAATTGATCCAGGCAAAACCTTAACCTCCCGGGAAAACTTGTTCTTGAGAGAGAAAATTTTATTTTCTTTTATAAAATTAAAGTACAGCAAAAACAGAGATAAATTTATCTCCACCACAGTGCTCAGTAAATTGACTGAATTCAGAAATTTTACAGTCAGAAATTTATGCCAACCATTTGCCTCGAAAACTGTGCTAAACTGACTGTATGGACTGTCACGATTTTTGTGCCCACTGCTATACCGTACGAGCTGTACGGACCTCGATTTCTGCATTCCCTGCTGTATGGACTGCCTTGAAATTTGCACCCAGAAAACTGTATGGGTTGCCTCAAAATTCGTGCCCAGAACTCTCGAAATTCGTACTCATAGCTGTCTCGAAATTCGTGCGATTGCTATACGTAACAACAATTAATGATGTAATATGGACCTCGATTTTTGTGCCCATAAATTGCCTCAGGATTTGTGCTCTACGGAAATGTCTTTAATGCTGCTGTATGGTCTCAGGAGTCGTGCCCATTGCTGCTCTCTCCAAACCTGCGATTTTTCTCCTTCTCAGCTCTCCAACTCATGGAAAAAAAGAATGAGTTTGTTGTGCCTTCCGTTGCCTTTTTGGAATTAATGAGGAAGCTGAATGGTCATCCAATCCAAGGGCCCACAATGATTTAGATGGATGAATGAGATTAAATGCACTTTTAATTCTCACCAATTTTGTTTTAACTCACCTCACTTAAATTTGTCAAAAAGTCACTTTAATCACTAAAGTGAAAATTAAAACTCATCTCAAGTCATTAATTGCAAGGGTCTGTTATTTTTCCCTTTTAAGCGACTTCGACAAAAAAATCACTAGGGGAGCACTTTTCTAGTTACAAAACTCAACACTCACTCTTACCAAGGATGGTGTTCTACACCACAGCCAACTTGTTTCTGAAATGAATGAACTTGCCTCTTCCAAGAGACTTCGTCAGGATATCTGCAACTTGCTCATTAGTGGAAATGTACTGCAACTCCACAACTCCTCTCTGAACATAATCACGGATGAAATGGTACTTGACCTCAATATACTTTGACCTGTCGTGAAATTTAGCATTCTCAGAGAGCTAGATGCAACTCTGATTGTCACAATAAATAATCGTAGGCCTCAGCTCTTGATCGAATAAATCCACCAATAACTTGCAAAGCCATAATGGTTCGCAACTAGCCTGACTGGATGTCATGTACTCGGCCTCAGTAGAACTCAAAGCAACAAACTTTTGCTTCCGACTGAACCACGACACTGTTGCCGAGTCCAAACTGAAACATCCGAAAGTACTCTTCCGGTCTGCCACATTGCCTGCCCAATTTGATTCCGTGAAGCTAGTCAAACTAACCCCATCCGATCTCCTATAATCCATTCCATAATCCACTGTACCTGCAAGTTATCTCAACACATGTTTCGCGACAACCCAGTGCACTCCCTAGGCTCCACCATGAACTGACTAAGAGTGTTCACCGCAAAACACAAATTTGGCCTAGAGTTGACCAGATACATCAATGAACCTATGAGCTGATGATATAAGGTAGGATCCACCAACTCTCCCTCAGAAGCATGCAAATTCGTCCAGTTGGTGACCATAGGTGTAGACATTGGACTGCAATCCTACATCCGAAATCTCCTCAGAGTATCTACAGCATACATTCCTTGCCCTAGGAAAATATGACCAGGCTCTTGCCAAACCTCCAAACCCCAAAAATAATGCATCAATCCAATGTCAGTCATCTCATACTCTGAAGCAAGATCTCTCTTGCAAATTGCAATAGGTGTCTCCTCACTTTTTATAAACAAATCATCCACATATAATAGTAGAATGAGCGCATCATCTCCAACCATGATGAAGTAGAGATTCTGATCAACCTCACTCTTCTTAAAACCCATCGATAGTAAGCAAGAGTCTATCTTGGAATACCAAGCTCGAGGAGCCTTCTTCAGCCCATACAAGGCTTTCTTCAGCCTGCAAACATGAGACTCTCTCCCATGAATCTCAAAGACCTATGGCTGCTCCACATAAACCCCCTCCTGTATGATTCCATTGAGAAATGCAGTCTTCACATCCATCTGAAAGATCTTCCAACCCATTTCTGCAACAATGGAAATCAATGATCTGATAGAAATATAATGAGCAATCGGTGCAAAGGTCTCATCATAATCAACTCGCTCTATCTGTGAAGACCTATGCGCCACAAACCGAGCTTTACCGTAAGCACCGTCTAGACCGAAGGTGACGTTTTTGTAGGAGGAGAGGTCAGATCAGGCTGAAACTTTGTGGGATTGTCTGTCTGTTGATGTCAGAGAGATGGACTGTCACATGCGGAGGTTTGGTTGCCTCTAAGAGTCCTAGCGAATTGATCTATGGTTTTGTTGCTCACGCCCCCCAAGCTCTCTGTTTGCTGATAGCTTCTCCAGATGAGCAAACTGATGGCTGATAATCCCGGGATGCTGTAGGATGGGCCTGCTGAAAAAGAGGAAGCTAACATGCAGAGGAAAGGCTGGGTTTTGTGGTCCCAACGAATCCTTCTGTGGTTTCCTCGCTACTTCCAGCTGCAAAGCGTGGGTTTGTCAATAATCCTTCGGAGTGTGTTGGATCTCCGGATATCGAAGTGTACGTTGAATGCTGTGGATAAACCTGGATGGTCTATCTCGAAGAGACTAGGGCAGATATCTCACTGCCGAACCCTCGCTAGCTGAAGACTTCTTCAACCCTAACTGCCGCGGCTGCACACAGTGCTGCTGCTCAAAAGCTCCAAATCAATCAACAATAATCATAGATATCTCCTTTAGTCCAATAACCCTTCTTAAATAGAGCATCATGCGCTTTTAGGGTTTGCATGTCACTTTTAGGGTTTATGCTTCACTTTTGCATGCATGCAATTCTAATTTGATGTCGACTTTTAAGATTGAAGAAATAAGGCCTGCATGCTCCACATACTTTATGATAATAACTCTGATGGCCTCTTTTACTATACTGATGACTAAATAATTGTCCTAATATGCTCCCGGTATTAAAAGTCCTCGGTCAATTCCCTATTTATAAAAAACGGAACATTACAGACCTCTCTCGCTAAAGATTGCTTGTCCTCAAGCAATGCCAATGCAATTCCACAATCAATCAAACTGAACCAACTAAATTTGGGGATGATCCCAGGGTCCTAAATTATCCTAGGAGATCTGTAGTACCCTCTGCTCAAAGCACTGCATTGCACGGTACCATCACAAGATATCCCATGGAAGCCCTCTATAAGTAGAGTAACTAACCACGGTGTAAATGAGGTACCATCACAAGAGACCTCCTGAAAGCATCCTCTAGCAATCACCAAACTGCTAGTCACTGTAATCCCAGGGTCCCAAATCAATCTGAGAATTGCAGAGGTCAAAATGCATCCACCGCTACCCTGCGTAGTATTGACACAAGGAGCATCCTGTAGACTCCCAAGTAACCCCATCAGTAAACATTGTATCCATCCCTCATAAGGTCTCCCACCTGGATCCCAATGCAAACTTGTGCATCTTTCATCCCAAATATCCCAAGGCTCTTGTGGGACTATACCCCTAGCTAGGAATGTCTTTCCAAGAATCGCCCACTCAATAGGACACCAACTCTTAATCTCTCTCTCATCCAACCCCCAAAAAGGACCTTGTCCATAAGCACCATCACAAGGAATAAGCATACCAAGCTGACATTTTGCCCTTCTGATTTCAACTGGAATGCTCATATACTGCTACCCAATTTCTCGATCCTGGCTAACCTGTAAAAACCATCCGCCATTATGCAAATGTGGACTTAAGCTACTGCAAGCCTTGTCTATGTACTCATGAAGACGACTTCTTTGAAATGCAATAGTATGTTTCTTTTGCTGCCCCATCAAGTAATCCAACTGCTCTTCAATACTAGAAAGCCTGATTGCTGACTCGGTACAGACAACTCGATGAACTGTAAGCTCAACATCTCGCTGTACTATGGTGTCTCGGAGTATCTTGGTCCTCTCTTTCATTGTTAGAATGCTTTCTTTAACACGTTCAATGTTCTTTCAGTGACTATCATCTAGAAGCTCTATCTCATGCATGTATAAACTCTCCCTAACCTCTATGTGTGACTTCCCACTGTCTTGACTAACGTGCTCATTGCCTTGCACATCATGTATTTTGCCTGTCATAACTGTTTGGACTCCTGTTGTAGGTGATGAAGAGTGTACCGACTCCAACTCATCACATGACTTGTCCACAGTCTGACTAGCGAATGTGCTTGTGTCGCTAGACTCACATGATGGCTCTAATGCTATCTCCTCTTGCACATCCTCATCATGTACTGTTAACTCCAAATCAAGCTCTCCAGCAACCTGTACTTCATGCTCATCTTTCTTCACTCCCCCAACTATGCCTTTAAGGAGATTCTCATCCAAATCCTTGGGCTGGCTCCCAAAGTTGATGGTGTAATAATTTTGAAAGGACAATGCTGCACATACGTCATCACCCAAGGCTAGATACTCCTGACATTGAGGCAAGTGTTGAAGTACTGCCAACCTCTGCAAATTTTCAGTCAAGATCCTTCTCATTGTCTTCATGTTCTCACAAGATAGCAAAGAAAAACCTTTGTTCTGACATGCACTTCACCAACATCACTGACATGTTTTTGCATGTACAAGCATGCATCAACATGCACTTTTATTCAATTTCTCTGTGCCCACAGTTGGCAAGGATCCTGCTCTAATACCACTGTAATATCCCAAATACCGATATTCTCTAATGTTCTATTGTAGTGCTGACTCACACACTCAATCTATACAAAAATACGAAATAATTGTGAATGCAAACTTGGCATGCAAAAATGCCCTAGAATGTAGCTGAATTAGGGCTAGGGTTTGTAGAGAGAAATTAACACTTACCACTGATATCCCGGTTGATAATGACTCCAGAGATAGCTGCATGCATAAAGATCCGGATAGGTAGGCTAGTAGTGCTCCTTTCCTTCGGTGTTATCGCCTCGCTGGTTCTGCTGCTCACGCCCCCCCCAAGCTCTCTGTTTGCTGATAGTTGCTCCAGATGAGCAAACCGATGGCTGATAATCCTGGGATGTCGTACGATGGTCTTGCTAAGAAAGAGGAAGCTAACATGCGGAGGAAAGACTGGGTTTTGTGGTCCCAACGAATCCTTCTGTGGTTTCCCCGCTACTTACAGTTGCAAAGCGTGGGTCTGTCAATAATCCTTCGGAGTGTGTTGGATCTACGGATACTGAAGTTTACGATGAATGCTGTGGATAAACCTGGATGGTCTATCCCGAAGAGACTAGGGCAGATATCTCACTGTCGAACCCTCACTAGCTGAAGACGCTGTCTTCAACCCCTACTGCCGTGGCTGCACACGGTGCTGTTGCTCAAAAGCTCCAAATCAATCAATAATAATCGTAAATATCTCCTTTAGTCCAATAACCATTCTTAAATAGAGCCTCATGCGCTTTTAGGGTTTGCATGTCACTTTTAGGGTTTATGCTTCACTTTTGCATGCATGCAATTCTAATTTGATGTTGATTTTTAAGACTGAAGAAACAAGGCCTGCATGCTCTGCATGCTTTATGATAATAACTCTGATGGTCCTCTTTACTATACTGATGACTGAATAATTGTCCTAATATGCTCCCGGTATTAAAGGTCCTCGATCAATTCCCTTATAAAAAACGGAACATTACAGAAATAGATGACATAGGACCGCACAAATAAGAATGTATCAAATCAAGCACTCTCGTTGACCTGCTATCACTGCTTGTAAAAGCAGTCTTAGTGTAGTTTCCCAAAGCACACCCTCTACATACATCATTATGCTCAGTGCTGAACTCATGAAATCCTGTAACCATGTACCTCAACATCGTCAAGGCTGGATGATGCAGATGAGCCATCCTCTTATGCCATAGCTCACAAAGCTCACTGCTGCTGCTATGTGTCAAAGCATGCTGGGGCTGAAATAAGAGTTTGTACAACTTCCCACATTTGACTCCAATGGTGTAAGAGGCAGATGGTCCTACAGTCTTGGGGAATACACGCACATGTCCATCCAGGAAAAACACCCCAAGTCCCCTGTCCTCAATCATGGAAACTGATATCAAATTCTTTTTCAGCCCAACTACAAACAACACGTCCCTCAAAGTCATGGGACTCATGGACTCTCTCTGAAATGTAATGGTCCCACGCCCATCATCTCTAACAACTATGTCATTCCCCAACACTACCTCCACATCTATACCTGCCTGTGAAAGCTCAAAGAACATCTCTCGAGCACTTGTTATGTGGTTCGAAGCTCCGCTATCAATATACCAAGTGTTGGTGGTGGATGCACTGAAAGAATGGCCAGTCAACAAAGAATGCTCCCTCTCAATCTCAGTGTCTGTACTGGTGATGATGGATGCTCTCTCTCTCTCTCAACATGCCTAGCACAAAGAGAAAACTCTCTCTCAAATCTAGCTGTAAACTCATCAACCTTCGTTGAAGCTGCTGCATGCTACTGCTTCTTCTTCTTCTTTTGTGGGCACTGTCCAACATAGTGCCCAAGCTTATGACAAGCAAAGTACTTTACATTAATCAAGTCCTTCTTCTGTCCACCCTGCTGCTTAGCACCACCCTTCTTAGGGCCCTCCTTGAACTTTTTCTTTCCCTTGGAAGTGAAAGCCACATTCTCCTCATCCTCCCTGCTAGTGGAAGAGCACCCCTGCACAAGACCTCTTCGGGTCTCCTCTTGAATAAAGTCATCCCAAAGTTTGTCCCAAGAAGGTAAGTTGTCTCTGATATGCACGGGTTTTGCTAGAGATGTGTGGGATAACATGATCTTTAACTGCATCTAGAATAATCTTTCTAGCTTTTATGTCATTGTTGAAAGCTGCAAGTGCTTGTGCATTGGTGGAAGCAGGAACTGTGACAATATTTGCTTGTGTGCTATGAACCACTTCATCCCAAAGTTCATTTTCTTCGAATATAAGCACCAATCTAACTTTCCGTGGGACATAATTCCCAGCCCCATCTAAATTATCCGCCAACTTAATGTTATATAAAAATTATATAACATACCATGAATTAATAATATTAAATATTAATATTAATATAGATTAATATTAATAATTCTTAATTATTAACTAAGAAATAATTAATTAAATAATTATGAAAATTCAAAAGACATGACTTATATTCAAAAGGCGCAAAATGGATTATAAAACCCAAAGCAATGTAATTGTAAAATATCATCTTATATCTTTTATCATTTACATTATATTTCATTCATGGAATATTTATCTTATTTACATTGGGTTTTCCCGTAAGAAAACACTACTTTACTGTTTCAGTGGTATCCGAGCCAATCTGATTATGGCTTGTGTCCAAAATTGTCAAGGCTTCCTTGAATTAGGTCTTTGACCTTACTCAAAAGAAAGAGAGTAAGGTCATGGGAAGTAAAGAGAATAAAATATAGAAACCACACATGGTTTCTTAAAAAAACTATACATGTTTTCTTTTCCAACAACAAACAACACATAATTTAAATATTACACAAATATTGTTATTAATTCTAATAACATATATTATTATTAATTTTAATAACTATTGGGAAAACACACAAAAGAATGGAAAAAAATAAAAAAGGATTAATAATTATTATTATAATATTATTTTGAAATAATAATTATTTTTGGAAAAAGAAAAGGTTATTTGATAAGAAGAAGACAGGAGGTTCTAGTCAAAGGAAGATAAATTATCGCTGAAAAAGTTAAAATCAAAGGAAGACCAAATTATCATCAAAAGAAATCAAAAGACAAGGAATACCATGGAAACCAGTTTACAATTACAAGTAGAAAAATTAGAAGGTATAATAAAGTGTTATCAAAGACACAATGGTGAATTGCGAGACAGGAATAACAATTTGGAAAGAAAGAGTAAAATACATGAGATTTAAAAGGACTTCAAAGAACGAGAAATTTTTGACCAAAAAAATGATATAAAAAACTTGTCTTTGAAAATTGAGGAATTAAAAGATGAAAAGGATTTCAATTAGAGATTAACAAATCAGGATATAAAGAAACAATTGAACGAGTATAAAGAATAAATAATACGCTTGAGCAAAATCGTTAATGACAAGGATGAAGAACTGACGCAGATACGAAAGAAATTAAAAGATCAAGAATCGGAAGTCAGCTAGTGTCGACAACGGATAAAAGTTCTTCAACAACAAAATGAAGACTCTAAAAAGGCACACAAGTTGGAGATCGCAAAAAGTAATAAAGCATTATCCAATAATTTTGAAGAAATTTTCAGATTAAAGAATCATAATAAGACGTTAGTCACGAAAATTGTTGATTTTTGTACCTAGGAAAGTGTTCCCCTAGGTGATTTTAGCCTTAGTCACTTAAAGGGGGGGATAAANATGACTTGAGATGAGCATTTAATTTGACTTTAGAGAATAAAGTCACTTTTTGGAAAATTTAAGTGAGGTGAGTGAATTTAATTTTTAAATGAGATTTAATGAGCATTAATCTCATCCACTCATCTCATCTAATTTCCATTGTTGGATTAAGATGAACCCTAGGGTTTTCACCGAAAAGGCAAGAGAAGGAAAAATTACTCACTTTTGTAGATGAGAGTGAAGGAGAGATCTGAGAGAGAGAAAAGTTTCTTTTTTGAGATAGAAGAAATTTAGCAGCACGAAAATCGAGGAAGAGGGAAGCTTCAGTAGGCACAAAAATTGGGAGGAAGCCAACACAGTTTTCGAGACAGCATCATTTATTGTTGCCTATCCATACAGGCCGTACTGTACGGTTCTGTACAGTGGCACGAATTTCGAGAAGGACGTACGACACAATTTTCAAGAAGATTGCTGGGCATGAATCTCGAGACAAATAGGTAGGCACAAATCCTGAGGCAAACATGTAGGCACAAATCCCGAGGCAACAGTAGCAACACGATTTTCGAGACAGACTGTACAGTTCGTACAACAACACAATTTTTTCCAGTTGGGCACAAAAATCGAGACAGAAATTTTCTCTTCCAGTTGAGATAAGTTGGCCTGAAAATTTCTGAGTTTTGCTGTAAAAATTTCCTAAAAATAAAAATCTCTCTCTCCAAACAGGTTTTCCCCTTGTGGATTTTTCCTGGGCAAGTTTGCCAAAAATTCCTGAGTTTGAAAATTAATGGTGTGCATTTATTGTTTTATTTTTTGTCTTTAAAGTTGAGTTTCAGTAGTGTTTTTATCAGTCTGAAATATTGTGCAATTTCCAGCCTTTACATTTTTTGGGTTGGGCATTAAATAAAGAAATATTTGACATTTAAACCGGTGGCTGAAAGCTGAGAAAAAATTTCATTGTATCAACATTGTATCAGTCTGAAATATTGTGCAATTTCCAGCCTTTACATTTTTTGGGTTGGGCATTAAACAAAGAAATATTTGACATTTAAACCGGTGGCTGAAAGCTGAGAAAAACTTTCAGAAAATTAAATTTTTGCAGACAGAAAGTAATTTCCAGAACTTAGAAATTTTCTTTTGACAGTGAGCAACATTTAGTTGAAACTTGAACTTTGCAAAATATGACTTCCACTAGTCTTAGAATGGAGGATAGGCTTGATGAAACTTGGAATTTTATTCCGTGGAAAGCTAGGATAATGTTGATATTGGAGGAGAATGAGTTGTGGGATGAGGTGGTTCATAACACTACAACAGTCCCTATTGTTTTTCCCCCTACCACTGATGCAACAGCCCTTACTGCCTCCAACAAGAAGGACATAAAAACTAGAAGGATAATTCTAGATGCTGTTAAAGACCATGTGATTCCTCACATCCTGAGTAAGATTCGTGCATTTCAAATGTGGGATGCTTTGACGAGATTGTTTCAGATCTCAAACGAGAATAGGAAGATGGTTTTGAGGGAGAAGCTGAAGAGTATCAAAATGGCCAAGGGGAGGTTGTGATATCTTACCTTACTACGATCTCTCAGGTGAGAGATGAGCTTGCAGCAGTTGGGGAGGTTGTTCCTAATGCAGAGCAAGTGCGGACAACTTTGAATGGGGTTTCAAAGCCTTGGGCTATGTTTATGGAGGCTTAGGTGGGTAGGGCGAACTTACTTACATGGGACAGGATATGTGATGCTTTTGTTCAGGAGGAGACTTGAAGGGGTCTTTTGCAGGGCAATGCTTCTACTAGTAGGGGGAATGAGGACACTGTGGCTTTGGCATTGAAGGGGAAAAAAAAGTTCAAGAAGGGTCCCATGAAGGGTGGGGCCAAGCAGCAGGATGGGCATAAGAAGGATTTGAGCATTGTAAAGTGCTTTGCTTGTTAGAAGATGGGGCACTATGCTGGGTAGTGTCCAAACAAGAAGAAGAAGAAGCAACAACAGACAGCAGCTTCGACGAAGGTTGAGGATTTTGTAGCTAGATTTCAAAGAGAGTTTTCTCTGTGTAATGGACATGTTGATAGAGAGAGAGCATCTATCATCACCAGTGCGGATGTTGATATTGAGAGGGAGTTTTCCTTGTTGACAATCCATTCCTACAGTGCATCTACTTCCAACACATGGTATATTGATAATGGAGCTTTGAGCCACATGACAGGTGCTCGAGAGATGTTCTTCGAGCTTTCACAGGCAGATATTGATGTGGAGGTAGTGTTGGGAGATGATTCTGCAATCAGAGCAGTTGGGCGTGGGACTATTACCTTTTAGAGGGATTCCATGAGTCCCATGGTTTTGAGAGTTATACTGTATGTACCTGGGTTGAAGAAGAACTTGGTTTCAGTTTCCATGATCGAGGATCGGGGTCTTGGGGTGTCCTTCCTAGTTGGACATGTGCGTGTGTTTCCCAAGACTGCAGGACCATCTGCTTTATTTGCCATTGGAGTTAGATGTGGGAAACTGTATAAGCTCTTATTTCAGCCTCAGCATGCCTTGGCACATAGCAGCGACAACGGGCTTTGTGAGCTATGGCATAGGAGGATGGCTTACTTGCATCATCCAGCTTTGAGGTTGTTGAGACATATAGTTATAGGTTTGCCAGAGTTCAACATAGAGCAAAGTGATGTTTGCAGGGGGTGTGCTTTGGGAAAGTACACCAAGACTGCTTTTCCTAGCAGTGATAGTAGGTCAGCAGGGATTCTTGACTTGATACATTCTGATTTATGTGGACCTATGTCATCTGTTTCTCTGAGAGGATATGAGTACTATGTGACATTCATCGATGATCATTCCAGGAAGACCTGGATCTACTTCCTGAAGAGCAAGAAATCGGAGGAGGTCTTGCAGAGGTTCCAAGAGTTCAAAGCTCGTGTGGAGAACCAGACAGGGAGGAAGATACAGGCTCTCAGATCAGATAATGGGGGTGAGTATACCTCCAAGGAGTTCAATGGATATTGCAGACAGGAGGGCATCAGGAGGCAGTTGATGGTTCCATACACTCCAGAGCAGAATGGAGTGGCAGAAAGGAATAACAGGTCTATTGTTGGAGCAGCCAGAGCTATGTTACATGACCAGTCACTTCCTTTCTTCCTTTGGGCAGAGGCATGCAGTACAACTGTTTATCTTCAGAACAGGAGTCTCCATCGTGCCGTGGGGAACATGACACCTGAGGAGAGCTTCACAGGCAAGAAGCCTGAGGTTAGCAATTTTCGCATATTTGGTTGTTTGACTTACTCTCATGTCCCTTTTGAGAAGAGGACAAAGTTGGGGCCCACAGCAGAGAAGGGCATCTTTGTGGGCTATGATGAGACTTCGAAGGCCTTTCGTATTTATCTTCCTTCTCAGAGGAAAGTTGTTGCGAGGAGGGAAGTGAAGTTTGAGGAGGAGCGGGTCTTCAGGAAATCTAGAGAGTCAGAGCTGTGCTCTTCAAGCTGAGAGGGATGCACGTGGGATTGCAGGAAGGGGAGCCATAGATAGGGGAGTCGTGCATAAGACTATAATCGAGAGCTAGGTAGAACCATAGTGCAGAGGATTATGCAGGTGCTAGAGTGTTGGAGTGATGGTAAACCATAGGGTTATGCGGGTGCAGTGAGTTGGGGTGTAGGTTAGAAATGTAGGATAGAGTAGCGAGAATGGGAGGGGGTTGCAGGTTAGAGCAATAGGGGGAGGTTTAGGTTAGGTTTTTAATTATTTTTGTTTTTTTAATTTTTAATTGTGTAAGTTGAGGGATGTCCAGGAGTCCTCGATTGGTCGAGGGATGTTCTTGAGAAGTCCCCAATTTTGACGGGTACGTTTAGGGTATAGCTCATAAGTCCCAAAGTCCCCAACAGAGTCCTCGATGAATTGGGGACGTTTTTGAGGAGTTCCAAAGTCCCTGGAACACGGTAACGCAGGAAACACCGGAAATTTTGGGCGGTACGAGTTCCCATGCAACATAGATAATGGTACTAATGTGATCAAAGCTCCCGAAATCAGATCATTAGGGAATTCCAATAGTCAACAACAAATCAATTTGGGATGGATTGATCCCTCAACATATCGAAAGTTATGCTCTACAATTAGAAGTTTGTATCGACATGTTTTGTCAGCGACGATGTAACAAGGAACGATGCGACAACAGCATAAGGCTTTGAGGATAAATCCTTTCTAAGAGAGAGGCAATGTTATATAAAAATTATATAACATACCATAAATTAGTAATATTAAATATTAATTTAAATTAATATTAATAATTTTTAATTATTAACTAAGAAATAATTAATTAAGTGATTATGAAAAGTCTACAGACATGAATTATATTCAAAAGGCGCGAAATGGCTTATAAAGCCCAAAGCAATGTAATTGTAAAATATCATCTTATATATTTTATCATTTACGTTATATTTCATTCATGGGATATTTATCTTATTTACATTGGCTTTTCCCGTAAGAAAACAGTTCTTTACTGTTTCAGTCCTGTTGCCATTTCACTACTAATTCAAGTCTCAACAAGGTGCTGCCCACTGACAAAAGAATTCACCGAGAGTCTGGAAATTTTTACTGTATTAATTCTGCTCCTTCACTAACGCAGCTCTGATACCATGTAAATTTTTATGTCATTCCCGAACCTGGTTTCAAGCCACCATCTTTATCATTGTTTAATGCCCAGCCCAATTTACTTTCAGTTGCAAATTAATTTATTTTTCTCATACACAATTTTGACTGAAACGCATGAAGAATTTAACAACTTTAATGAGCAGTAATAAAAACAGTCATACATAAAATTCAGACTTAAAAATTTTTGGTTAATTGACCCAGGAAAAACCCCAACCTCCGGGGAAACCTGTTCTTGAGAGAGAGAGAATTTTATTTTCTTTTATAAAATAAAAATACAGCAAAAACAGAGATAAATTTATCTCCACCACAGTGCTCAGCAAAATGACTGAATTCAGGAATTTTACAGGTAGAAATTTCTGCCAACCAGCTGCCTCGAAAACCATGCCAAACTATCTGTACAGACTGTCACGATTTTCGTGCCCACTGCTGCACCATATGAGCTATACGGACCTCGATTTCTGAGCTCCCTGTTGTACAGACCGCATCGAAATTTGTGCCCAGAACTGTCTAGAAATTCGTGCCACTGTTGTATGGAACAACAATTAATGTTGCTGTATGGACCTCGATTTTCGTGCCTAGAAATTGCCTCAGGATTCGTGCTGTATGGAAATGTATTTAATGCTGCTGTTTTGTCTCGGGAATCATGCCCACTGCTGCTCTCTCCCAGCCTGCGATTTTTCTCCTTCTCTGCTCTCCAACTCTCATGGAAAAAAAAAGAATGAGTCTCTTGTGCCTTCCCTTGCCTTTTTGAAATTAATGAGGAAGCTGAATGGTCATTTAATCCAAGGGCCCACAATGATTTAGATGGATGGATGAGATTAAATGCACTTTTAATTCTCACCAAAATTAATTTCACTCACCTCACTTAAATTTCTCAAAAAGTCACTTTAATCATGAAAGTGAAAATTAAAACTCATTTCAAGTCATTAATTGCAAGGGTCATGTTATTTTCCCCTTTTAAGTGACTTAGGCAAAAAATCACTAGGGGAACACTTTCTTAGGTACAAAAATCAACAGTGTTATTAGAACTAGACTGGGTTTGCCAAAACCGACTGGTTTGACAGGTATACAAGGGTCTAGGATCAAATCAGGGGTCTAACTCTAAACTGTAAAAGTCTAGTTCCATACGGAACTGGTTGGTTTTGTATGAAATCAACGTTAAATGCTTGAACCAACTGGTTCCATACAGAGATGACCAGATTTGTATGGGTAGATACACCGGTGGATGAGACCTGCTATCACGCAAATTTACGCTGATAGACCTGTCTAACAGTTATAGTTCATCTAGCCCTGTTACCCCTAGATGCCTCTCTTTTCTAATTGGTGCTTTTCCAGTCTCAAGGGGTTGTCCTTAAAGGCGCATGCCATCATCAAACAAATAAATCTGCACAAAAATCCGAGATGATTAGCACACAAAGAATCGCTCTTGAGCTGCCTGTAAACAATTGAGTGATGATGAACTTATTCAAAACTTAGATTGGTTGGGCTTAGATCCTAATGACAGTTGTAGCAACAAATTAAAGTGAATGCACGCCTTAGGTGAAATCTAATCCAAAATAAGTGGACCCTAACTAACTATAACATTGCAATACAATTTAACCGATGATAACCGATAGATTCAAATTTCAAAGAGCCTGAACAAAGCATAATTGAACCAAATCACATGTTGCCCAACAGATTGGTTGCATCATAGTCATTCACAGCTGACAGGCTGTAATGGATCTCCTTACTTGCAATGGAGATAGTGGTTTGAGGTTTGGAGGATGAAAAAGAAATGAGTTGTCTGCTTGTACAACACAGCGCAGAGAAGAATAATGTCCAACCCCCTTCAATATCTTCTTCCTCTGCTTATATAGAATTCCAATGAAGAAGGAACAATTTTCTCTTGTTGCTTTAGTAAGAGGAAAGAAAACACATTAAGGAAAAAGCTCAACATGCAAGCAAGGTGTGACCTTTTTTCTGTTTGGATAGCTTTCTTTCCCTTTTAGATGACTTTCCCTGCTGTCTTGAATCACTTTTTGTGGCAAAGGAAGTTGCTGTTTTGTGCTTTCTTTTTAACACTAAAACTTTATACCTTTTGCCCTTTCTTTGCATGCAGGAATAGATATTTGAAAGCCGAAATCAAGTTTTTAGGTTTTTAACAAACCATGAAAAATGCCAAATATACCCGAGATGTCAAACTAGGTTTTGGAGTGGTCAATTTTAGCATATGGAATCAAGGTTTGGAAAGTCAAGCTTGGTAAGATGCCACCTAAATACACAAATTCTAATTAGGGTTCTGTAAAGCATTTTTAGGGTTTTAGCATAAGGTAATTTCATAACCTCATGCAAATGGAGACCTTCCAACAAGATCCCATGTGTAACACTGGGAGAACCATTTATCTGTACACCACTGCATCTTGACTCACATTCTTTCATCCACTGGAACCTTGGATCACCCCACTACAACATGCTCAAGAACTATGACATTTAACTTATAAGTTATAATATCCATACATAGAATCTGCTAATAATATTAATGCGTAAAAGGTAGTCTCTCTGGAAAAAAGTAGTGTTCCTAAAAAAGGAAGAAAACAGTGATGATTGGAGTGCCTATCTTTGTTTGTTCGTGTGTAGATTACAGAACAGATTGGTTGGTTGGTCCATTGACACAACATCTATGCTTCATAGAGTGCCTTTCAGATTTGGCACATGGATGCATGTTTTTGTTACTCAAGGATAGATATGTTCTTGTATAGGTTATTCATATAGGTACATTCATGGGTTACATCCCATGTACGGGTGGATAGGTGATTCAGTAGCAGCAGGTATGGGAGGTTGAAGACCCCCAGAGTGTGTGGTTATGTTGGATTTCTCATACTTATATTAATGCGTAAAAGGTAGTCTCTCTGAAAAAAAGTAGTGTTCCTAAAAAAGGAAAGAAATAGTGATGACTGGAGTGCCTATCTTTGTTTGTTCGTGTGTAGATTACAGGACAGATTGGTTGGTTGATCCATTGACACAACATCGATGCTTCATAGAGTGCCTTTCAGATTTGGTACATGGATGCATGTTTTTGTAACTCAAGGATAGATATGTTCTTGTATAGGTTATTCATATAGGTACATTCACGGGTTACATCCCATGTACGGGAGGATAGTTGATCCAGTAGCAGCAGGTATGGGAGGTTGAAGACCCCCATAGTGTGTGGTTATGTTGTTTTTTGCGTACTTATATTTTTCAGGATCTGATCATAGATTTGGATACCTTCTAAGTTTTGGGGAGACTTGCATGGAGTTCAGTTTATAGGCAAATGTGAGGAGTTGCTATACTTAGTAATTTTTACTTTTAGCAGTTTTGGAGATTGGTTCGCTTGATGATCTGATTTCATATTTGAAGACCTAGTTGGAAGATTAGCCTTTGTTTTGAGTTCCATCAGTTTCTAGGATAACCTATTTTTAGCAGCTGACTAGATATTTGGGGACCTAGTATGGACTCTGGAGAGTAGCAGCAGTGTCCGATTTCATGCCATTCCAAGCACTTCAAATTTTCATGGATTGGTTGTGTTTTGGCATGGTCTATATTTAGCTTGGTGGGCCCATATGGAGATATTCGCTATTATTAGACAATTTTGAGCCGTGGGAGGCTTTCATATCACTCTGATTGGTGTGATTTCCTTGATGATCTTTCGTTTGGCCTTTAGTCGACCTTTGACTTTGTGGTGGAATAGTCTGGAATCCACACACCTTGCTATTTTTGTTCCTGAGATAGTTTGCCTTGCTTAGAGATAAGGTCGCTATTTTTTCCTATCCACTTTCCTATTTTCATGGCTTATCCATTCTTAAAAATAAGCCAATCCACTTTGCTATTTCAAAAGGCCTAAAATTATGGTTCTAAATTAATCCTTACTAATTCCACGATTTAAGGCTTAATTTTAGGGAATTCGTTCCATTGGAAATTCATAGGGTCTATTTTAGGCATGAAAAGAAAAATTTAGCCATATGCAGGTGTATTTTCTCTTGTAGTTGGTTATTATGGAAGGTGAGTTATCTTTCAGAGGAGTAGTTTGTTCAACTTGATACATGATATTATCATTGAAAAAAGCAGTGCTATATTTGGAAACTACTATTCTTAATTCCCTTTTCATTTTCTATCTTGCCTATTCTTACTTTCTAATTCTCCTATATTATACAAGTTATGAAGGGGAAAACAAGTTTTTTTTTGTGAGTGATTTGGTCACTAAAGCTTTGTTGATTATTGCCTTTCCCCCTTTCATTACATTTTTTTAGAGTGATTTGAGAGTTAGCATATTGTACCTATGATAGTTGGAGATTTCTTTTTGATCATTCATGATTGTACCTATCCCATCCATCTGAGGACGGCTGTACATGGAGAGTTCTTTGTCGTCCAAATCTATCAAGGACTTTGTTTTTCCTACAACCCTTGGTAATAAATACTTCGTTCTTTTTCACAAGCTTGCTCCTATTTGTACTCCCTACTTGCTTTCTTCTTTTCATCTTCTTGACATCATAAGGCACTGGCTGGTGTTTTTGTTCTAGTTATTTAATTTTTCACATAAAAACAAAACCACTTTATCTAAAAATTTGTGCATCTTAGGCATTATGGGCATATAGCTTAGGCATCTTAGGCATTAGCTTGCTGTAATTTTGTTCTTAACACAGAAGAAGAGAGAAACCATTCATTTTTCTCGATTTCCATGTATTGGAAAAATTTAAAAACATTAAAAAAATATACAAAACCCTCCAAAAGTAACATTTAATTTAGTGTAGACAGCCTTGAAACATTCATATTAGCTTGCTGTAATTTCTGTTTTTTACACCTTAGTTGATCAGTTTTCTGCATACACTTGTATTGAGATTTGTGCCCATAATTTCGACTAGTTTTCTGCATCGTTTTCCATGCAAAATTTCAACGTTTAAGATAGATTTAGCTTGCTGTTTTTTAATAATTAATTGCACATTTATTCTAGAACAACAAGCAATAAATTTGATTTTAAAGGTTATTGATAATTCTGGAATTTGCAGTTAGTACCTAGATCATTTAGGGATACCCCCTGAAGTGAGCAGGCACTAACTTTGAAGTGAGGGGAAATAGGCGATGTGACAGTGCTTATTTCCTAGTGTTTTAGGACTCTCTTCAGCGTTTGGAGGGTGGGAATTTCTGGGTGATAACATACTCCATTGGGTCAATTACCTCTGCAAGAACACTGTCACAACTTAGGTGTCCCCGAGACAACTCCAAGCCTTCAGACATGAATCCGAGCTATCCCATGCTATCCAGGGCCTGATGCCCTCCTCCAAGATGCATAACACTCCTCCTGAGTCCTAACTAGGGCATTTTCCAGGCAAGAGAATCTCTCCTTGTGGCTACAATGAAGTGCATCCACCAAGTTGTCAAGAGAACTCCAACGTCCTAGTGAAGAATGCAAGCCAACACTTCACTGAGGTCAAGCAATCATTGAACAAGCTATCTCCACTGTGCAAATCCATCATAGGCCATCTCCCATTGACCAATCCATCTTGGATCATGCAGGGGCTGAACATAGACAGGTTCATGAAGCACCCCAAACATGATGTAAACACTTTCGCAGTAACCCCAAAACTTTTGATCGAGTTTCTAGGGACACCTCTATCAGAGCCATTATACCCTTGGCTTCTTGTTTTGGTTGGTGTTTATATCAAATGGATGCAAGGATGACAATTCTAAATTGTGTGCTTGAGGATGAGTTGTACATAATTCCACCAAAGGGCTTCAAAATACATGGGCGAGACACTAATGTTTTTAAGTTGAAGAGAACTCTTTATGGGTTGGAGCAAGCTCCATGGGTAAGGCATGCCATGATTGATGAGTTTTTACATAGGTTGGGGTTTTCCAAAAATTTTGTGGATTCAAATCTTTATTTATTTATTTTGGATAAAAGGTTTCCTTTAATTAATAAAAAAAGCTAACTACAACATTTTATACATCAAAGGGTGGCCCCCCTTAATAACATCCACAAGCCAAAAAAATGCCATGCTCTAGCACCTCAAGAGCTAGTCAAACTAGTGCATTCTAGGCCTTAAGGGTAATGAAAACTAAAACAGTGCCGGTCCCAAGTGCTTATACAAAATTCTAGATTGTATAGCCGAAGGCCATAATGAAAAGCAATCAAAACATAGCAGGTGGCATGGGGGCCACATTCAAGATAGGCATTTAATCTAAATATTAGTGATGGATGCCATGTCAAATGGAGGGTCTCGATCTTTGAGAGTGGGGCCACACGTATTAACAGGCAGTTCATCATTCTGCAGGGCAGTGTCCCATCCATCCTTTGCTTGTTGTTGTAGACACTTATCCATGGAAATTGCCAAATCCAGTTAAGGGTACTTGTCAGTTTCAGGCAAAGAAGGAAATAGCTGATTGTGGGGTTGTTGGCTCTGGCTATGATGGGCATTCTGTTCTTGGACCTAGCGGCCAGCCCAATGGTGAGGCTTTTTGCTGAAATGGTGGGATGGACCAAGCTAGGGGGTGAATAACTACAGCCTCAGGGGAACCTGACTCATTGTTCAGGGGGTTGTGCTCAAGAAATCCATCAGCATGTCAAGGTGTGCAGCTCCAGATCCACTTTCCTATCTTGCACCTGGATCTGCAAATGCAAGTGCTCACAGGTCAGAGCTCCCTCAAACCAGGTGACACCATGGATACATTTTCCCTGAAAACACCAACGTTCCTCCTTTTTCCCAGATAAAAAACGGAATCTCATTTCTAACAAGTTGCCATGCTGCATGGAAATCTATTGCCCACAAAATCTTATCCTTGAGAATGACATTTTTCCAACAGATAGAATTAGAGAGGAGCTGACCACAAAGATTGCATGCCCAGACCCAAACAGACTTGGTAAATGAGCAGACCAAAAAAAGGTTCTTAACAGTGTCATCTTTCTGACAGAAGGATACTTGGGGTTGGGAACTCCCAGGTATTTCAAAGGCCAGCTACTGAACATGAAGGACCATGCAAAGATAACCTTCCTAGGAGGGTTGTGACTTGTGATCTTTTATTTTGTTTTAATTTTTTGAGGTTCCAGGCTGTCCGTTTTTTGTGGCACCTAAACCATCCAGTTGACCAATTCCGTGCTGAACCGATTTGTTTCACACAAGACTGTTCTCAGGGGTGTTTATAAACTAGTGGTTAGGATTTTTTGACGTTTGGGAGTTTTTTTATTTGGCTTCCTGAGGATCTAGCTGCCTAGTAGTTTTTTGTCCATAAACTGTCTGGTTGATCAGTTCTGTGCTGAACCGTCCACTTCGGCACAAAAGTGTTCTCAGATCCAAAACTGGCAGAGAATTAGCCAGTTCGGTTGAAACCGACCAGTTTTGATCACAATGATTAGTAGAAATATTGGAAATAGTTTTGATGCAGTCAGGAAATATTTTCTGTATAGTTGGATTCAGGATGCTTATTGTAAGGTGTGATTACCATTGTTTTGATGAGCAATACATTTGCATAATTTCTGTGTCGGTGATGTCATATCATGGTCATTCCCATATGGTTTGTGTTAAGCTATTGGATGCAATGGCAACCAATATGGTATGCTTGATTTTTGTTGTTGTTATTATACTATAAAAAGTACATATTTTGTGTCAAAAACATTTGGCCAGATGAATTTGAGTTGCACTGATTAATCCAAGTGAAAGCTTGTTTTTTGTTTGTATCAACTCATTGTCTGTAATTAATGAGCAAAGTGGGTAGAATCACAGCATCCTTTACTACCCTTTTATAGTAGTTGTTCTCCTGTTGTCTGCTAATTTAACATCTCTGCAGTACTAGTTCTAGTTCCATCATGGAAAATTTGATCTATCCTGCTTTTGTCAGTGGTATTGATTTGAGTTCAAAACAAATGCACATGTTTGTTCTTGATGGTCTTTATCCTTCTTTTGTCAGCGGTGTTAATTTGAGTTTATAACAAATGAACATGTTTTTCCTTGATGGTCTTTTGTTTGATTGCCCCTACTATGGCATTGCAGTGTTTGCTACAATTATGAGTGTAAATGATATCACACATTTCCCTCAAAGGTGGGCTCACTTTATAATCTTCATATAGCTATATATAATCTCCAAAACAGGCTCCTTAACTTGTACTAAGAGTTTTCTCACCCTAGTAATCATGAGGCGCCTTTGGCCTGGGACCTTTTATTCCGATTTAAGATTTGTCTAGATGAAACACATAGATCCCCTCTATTGAACCCCTGTAACTTGGCTTTCGGTTGGTAATAAATATCCATATATTACTTAGGTTAAATACTTGTGAGCTGAATTTTAGTGGATTAAATATTTAATATTTTTGTCAATACAATATGAAGTAAAAGTTTCCTATAAGCTTTAGTCTGTCAAAATCTTTTTAATATTTTTGTCAATACCTTATGAATTAAAGATGGCCTAAAAGTTTGTCTGATAAAATATTTTACCCCTTTTGGAAATTTCCAAAATGTGCTTCAATTTTTCATACTTAGGTTCTAGTAAATGCTGCGAGTAGTGCTCCTGAATGTTTATCTCTGAGAATTTTGATGTCTCTTTATGTCAAACAATGTCGTCTAGGATATGGCAGTTCACGAGACTAGTTGAACCAGCTTTGTTCAGATCTTTCTCTGCCTTTTTGAAGGATACTCATACAACATAGCACTTGCTCATATAGTTGTTTGTGTAATTCTCTATGATTAATCCCTTTCTTGCCTTCCATAAAAATGGATATAATTCATGCAGTTCCATTTGTGCTATGTTTTCTATTGGCTGTCTCCTGGATAATATTTTCAATATATCTATCACTGATTCACTACTATTGAATGCTTTTTCTATCTTGAGGACCTTCTCACTAGTGCTTGCCCTATTTTCATTTCTGTGGATTTATTCTTGTCTAATTGTGTTGAGTTTCATTTTTAGTCATGTGGATTTATTGTCTTTTACAGGTGTACTTCTAGTCATAGAATGCTATAGCCTATAATATATTATCCTTGACAGATTGATCTGTTGACAACTTGACAGCAAACTAATATTTGTAAAAAATGATTTATGATATTGTGTCAAACAATTCATTTATTTTTGTCTTCTTTATGACAGTGCCTTCCATCTGAGCTACAATATGCTATTGAATCAGATGCGTTGCGAGGATGGTAATGCAGAGACTCTGCTGAGACAATCTTTCTACCAGTTCCAATCTGATCGTGCACTTCCCAGTCTTCAGGTTCTCTCCATATGTTACTACCAAATACTAAATATTGTTTGTGCAGACCGGATTATCTTAATGCGATTTCATTACAAAGCTTACTCCCAATCTTTGTCATTTTTTTACCTGTCCTATGAGAAGCTCTGATTATAGTGCAATGCTGCTGGGAGTATGGAAGGGCTTGTCTTTGAATCTCATTGTGTTATAAAAGTTTAAATCATGTGTTCGTACGAGCTAAATTGGAGCGCTTTAAAGATCTTGGCAATATTTTTTGTTTGTTTATGCATGGATGCAGAAACGTGTGAAGGACCTGGAGGAACAGAGAGACTCGATTGTGATTGAGGAAGAAGATAAATTAAAAGACTACTACTCTCTATTGGAACAGTTCCGTAGCTTCAAGGGTGACATGCGTAATATTGTATTTTCACCAAGACATTGTTTGCCATTTCTTCAGCCTGGAAGGCTTATCCGCATTCTAAGCACAAGTGCAGAGAATGACAAACTGTCTTTCTCACAGGATGAGCAACTAACTTGGGGTGTAATTGTTAACTTTGAGAGAGTGAAAAACACATCAAAAGGTAAAAATTGATAATTTGACTCATGTAGCTGGACTCAGTGTTCTTTATAATAAGACTGATTGAAATCTTAAGTACTGGGTTGAGAACTTATTGGTTTATTAGTCCACAGAAAAATCTGTTCCATTGTCCGATTATATATTCCATGTATATTTTTTCTTTGGTAGGATGAACATGAGTGCTTTCTTTTTGCATTTCAATATTCTGATGTTAACGAGTTTGTAGTATCCATAAAATGCGTTGCTTTTTCGATAGCAGATATAATGGTTGTGCCATTGTTGTTGGGCCCCCAAATTTAACAAAGATGCTGAAATCTAAGGTGCCCATACCTTTGATGCCAAAGTGAACTGATATCTATATCTATACTGACCACCAACTCTGACATTCATCAGCACAACATTCCTACTAATCTGTCACTGCGATATCCTTTAACTTGTACAGTCCATGCTCCTCCAGTCTTGAAGCAATAACTTTTGTAATCCTTGTCTTTCACTGTTCACTGTGAACAGAGTTCCACATGGGGACGTTGTTCTACAATTTGACTGACATAAAGCAAATTACTACTAAAAACAGGAATATAATGAATAATTTGAAGATAAACTTCTTACCACTTATAAAGTGAAGCTGTACATCTCCATACCTCAACCTAATGGGTTTTGCCTTTGCCTACAACAAATTTCTTTGTCCTATTCTTGATTTCCACAATGGAAACAAACGATTTCTTCATATATGTCATATGCCTTGACACTATTAACTTTTAAATCAAAATACCAGCCATTTGTCACAAGCCGAGAAACACTTTTCCACTGTCCAATAATTTTATGAGAATCTCTTACACTTCTGTTTTGCAACCTTGCCTTTTTTATGCAAAACATCTTTGAAAAGAAAGAAATACGAACTTGGAAAGATGAAACCCCAAAACAAACATACCTCATACTTGTCTTCTTTCCCATCTTGGAAACAATTTTGCACAAACAACAATGGTCATCCAACACCATGGCTGCCGCCTGGAGTATACTTTTGCCTCCAACAATGATGTCTTTCTCTTGGCAATACCTCCGTGCCAACAAAATTCTTCTATGGCTATGTTGGCAACTTCTCCTTGACAGCAGTATTAAATATTCCCAGTAAAATTTACTGTCTGAAAAATTGTTCCTTTGCTTCCCCTTCACTTCTCCTTGCTTTCCAAATTGGTCTCCTGTGGTTCACCATCATTTTTAATTTCCACCTTAGAACATTAAAAGACAAATGCCATTTTTTTCAAAAGCTTCACTCAGCTATCTCTTTGCCAGCAGTGTAATCCCGTTCAACCTTGTTTCAACTGTGAATCAATCCCATCCAATGTTTTTCCCACTGTGATGCACTCACTTCATCCACTATCAGAGATCATTCTACAATTTGACTGTAACTCATGCTCCCAACACAGAACTTCTAGACTTTGTTGCTGTTACAAGTGCAATTCAGGTTGCCAGACCTCTCAACCGACAGAAAATTCTGTTTGCTGATCATCTCAAGCATGCTGTTAGACAATTGTTTTAAATATTCAAAATTCTGTTGTTGCTTGGGCATTTTCTCAGCCAAATCCGTCTGTTACTGGTTATGTCAAGTCTGCTGTTAGACATATTTGTTTTTATTATTTAAAATTCTATTGCCACTTGGCCATTCTCCCAGCCAAATCTTCTGCACTCTACCAATGCTTGTACAATTTTTTAATCTTATTTTCTGCTGCAAGTTTAGTGGGTGAGCCTTCTGTTGCCATTTTTTCTAGAGCAGCCACAGTTTACTTGCTTTAACTACAACCTCTCTGTTGTTGTACAGACTTAGCTGCACTGCTGATTCCATCTGATCTTCTACATTGCTGATCCTGTTTACTTTTTTGCCTGCTGCTACATTTTCTGTTCTGTTTCTGTTCCTGTTGTTTGCTGCATCCAGATTGCTTTTGTCATGATTTGCCAAGACAGCCGGTATATGAGTAGTCTACTTCTGACAACCAGAAGCCTCCATTACCTCAGCTGCCAGGCCTGCTGTACTTGTGCCTACTGGACCAAACCTTGCATTGTATGTTGGATGCTGCTAAGAAGACTACAAACTGCTGTCTGGACTGCCACCTTCTGACATTGCCATGAGACGGGACTATCACAGATCCACATTTGCTGTAGTCTTGCTCGGTTTTGCCTACATGCTGTTCCTTGCCGTCTAGCCGCATACTGTCTGTACTCTGTAACATTGCCAGCTGTTGTTGAGTTGCAGACCCTCCACACATGAAGTTTTTAACCTTTCCACTTGTCCGTAAGTCTGTCCCCCCTTCCTGGTCTGTAGTTTACTAATTATTCATAAGTTTCTTCCCTTAAGTTTCTAACTTGAAGAAATATTTGACATACCCTCCTTTTTCAATAATTTGATGTGTCAAGGAAAACCAAAACATATGTGCACTTATCTCAGTTTTTTGCCTGTCCTGTCAGTCCATGATATGTTCAGAAAATTATTTCTGCATTTTCTTCTTTCCTTAGGTGCCTTCATGTTTCTTTGCCCCTGTAGTTTGTTGCCTCACACTTGCATGCAAATTTTTATTCAGTATTCTTGCACATTTTGAGAGTACAAGTGAGCCCTAGAATAGTGAAACAGTAGAATATCGGTATTTGGGATATTACAAAGCCCTTATTGATTGTCTTCCTGTTTTTGATTCAACTATTTTGATTATTTTTTGTTTATTTAGTGGTTGAGAATTGGTATCAGTGAGAAGTAGGAGGAAACAATTGCTTATCATGTTTACAAAAGATGATCACTTTTTGAATAAGATAAGATAAGATGATTTTTTTCAATGTCCAACAAATGACCACAAATAGGTTGATGGGACTTCTAAGTGCAACAATGTGGGGCACAAAGTGGAAGCACAAAGGCCGCTTCTATAAAAGCATGAAAATAGATCTAATATATGATAAATAAGGTCTATAGACTAGGGTCATGAAGCAAGAAAACAAAGCGGCATTGTGGATATGTGTGAGTACTGCTAAGAACCAAAATCATCGACAAAAGCTCCAGAGGGGGATGTCTCATCTAAGGGGAGAAACTCCTGATAGATGACTAATCAGAGGGCCTGTGAGAACTGGAAGATCTCATTTGACATATGTTCCGCTTTCTGGGGCTTGCAAACTGAACACCTAAGTACATGTAAGCAGTAGTGATGTCTGTCTCCAAACCTCAGAAGTTAAAATGTTACTTTGTGGGGACATTCTTTGACTTGTTTAAGATCATAGCCTTGGTTTTTCCAAGGTTGACCATTAATAGGAAAGATCACAAAAACTAGATTGGATATCAAGCTGTCTTTCTAAGCTCTCTGGGGTGGAGGACCAGAGGACCATGTCATCAGCAAAAAAGAGGATGGAAATCAAGACCCGGTGGAAAGGCACCTGTCCCTGGGCTGGATATGCTTTTGAAGAAAAGTCTCCAACTTATCTATCTATATCCCAAAAGGCGTAGGGGAAAGAGGATCTCCTTGCTTCATCCCATTGGTGCTTCTGATGAGCTTTGATACTCTGCGCCCTGTGCTGAGTCTTCCATGTACGATCTCATAGAGAGAATGCAGAAATGGTTGGCAGGAAGAATATTAAGTCCAGACTGGGAATTATTGCTTTTTGTAAGTGAAGTAAATGACAAATAATAATCATGCCATAATGATTAGTCCAATAAATTATTAGATTGATATAGTCTCTAGATATGAAATCATGGTTATGGAGATCTTGACTAGTGAAGCATGACTCAATGGGTTCTCGAGCAGACTCGCGAGTTTCAATGAGTCCACCTCCACTGCAGGTACTCGCAGAAGACTTGGGGTTGCTGTTGAAACTCGCCCACTTGCCATGACTCGGGCATTCTCGGTCGGACTCCCCCGTCAAGGAAAAAGCATGCCCCGCGGAAATGAGAGCAGACGCAAAGGACTTTGGTGATCTGGTTTAGTATTAGGGCACACGTTTCATGTTTTTAAAGGGAATACAACGATAGTTCAAGACTCTCGAGTCTCCCTCTCATTCATCATTAAACCAATTGTTGACTGCTGAAGCCCGATTGTTGAGAACAGTGTCCACTGCCAATGTTGAAGCTTGAAGCCCGACTGTTAAGAGTCTATTTTACGGTTTTGGTAAAATCTATAAAATATAAAGTTTTTGTTTAAATGGTGAAAAGTATAAAGGTTATAAACTTATAAGTTCTAACTTTTTTATTATGGATTAATAATTTAATAATTTATTTATATTATATTTTTCGAATTTTATTATATATATATATTCTCTTTACATATTTTAAAGATATGGATTGGAAATGATAGTAACCTTTTTTTCCCCCAAAATTTACCATATTTTAAGTTTTTTTTCTTCTATTTGCCGAGTCTTGCCGAGTCTTTCCCAAGTTTTTCCCAAGTTGACGAGTCACATGCCAGCCGAGTCTTTGCTGAGTCTGAGTCGTGCAACATTGATCTTGATAGCTTGAGTCAGCCTTTCTACAGATTCATGTTGACTATGAAATATGTAATCGTAACCATTAGTTACAACTTACAACTGCTTGATGCACAGTAAACCATAGTTCATACAGAAGAGGTAGGATTGACGGCCAAGGTATGTATATTACAACTATATCATCAGCAGGTAAAAGTAACATTGTGGACCCTTTTCGTTCTTGTATAACAATCTTTCAATGGTTGTAAACTTTATCTGGGTCATTTGATGAATCCTGGATAAGAAATAATTAACCTTCATTTTGGGGTACCACTGAAGCTGCAATTTCCAGAATATGCATTGCCAGTTTTTAATCAGGCCTTGTTACTATCAGTATCGAATGAGTCCTATGTTCATGAACGTTAACTATTTGAAATAAAAGATTTTTTGAATTTGAAAGTAGGTTGTTTTGCTATTAAAAATTATATACAGCAAACATTATTAATCTGTGTTTCTAATACATGCAGATGATGCAGATGTAAGGCCAGAAGATGCACAGTATACTATTGATATTCTAACAAAATGTCGTGCAAATAAAGATTATAGCCGGGGAAAGATTGTTCAGACTGTTCCATTGACAGAACCCGGCGAGCCACTTGTTGTTGCTGTACCACTTTCTCAGGTTATCACTCTTTCCAAACTATACAATTGCATGCCATTATTTACAATTCCCAGAAAGATGTATAAGCTCGTAGCTTGTTAACAAAAAAAATGTATTGTTGTTTTGAAATAATTATTTCCTTTTGATCTGAATGATTTCCTTTGTATCCAATATACCACTAAACAGATTGACAGCTTGAGTGCTATTCGCATTTATATACCCAAGGACTTACTATCTGTTGAAGCTCGTGAAAACACACTGAAAAAAGTGCAGGAGGTGTTGAACCGTTTTCCAGATGGTGTGCAACTTTTGGATCCAGAAGATGATATGCAGGTAGGAAGTGGCATGCTCACCTTTTCCTATCAGACAAATAGTTTCTGTTACTTGGAACTTGGTTTTAACTTTTCATAAATATAACAACAATTTCTAGTATTTTTCAGGTACAAAGCAGCTCATATAAGAAGGCTGTTCGCCGAATTGAAACTCTAGAAGGATTACTTGCTAAACATGTTGTTTCCAAGTCTCCCATTCTCCAGAAGCGCCTACAAGTACTAAGAAAAAAGGAAGAGTTAACAGCAATGGTTCGTGCTGCGCGGAGGGAGGTCCGTGCTTCGACATCGTTGGCATTTAAAGACGAGTTGAAGGCTCGAAAGCGTGTGCTTCGGAGATTAGGGTATATTGTCAAAACATCTGATCCCTTTCCAATTGTTGTTCATTACATTGTAGGGACTTTGATTTAATTTGGCCGTGAAAGATGAATGGTATATGCTTACATGGGCAATGCACTTACACCATAACAGCACTGAAAATCTAATATAAGTACAACTTCATCTGATGCAGTATATTAAATTTACAAATTAATGTCCACTAGTGTCCAAGATTGGCCAGTCGGATGGCAAAATGTACAGTGAAAGAGAACAGCACAGGGAGTGTGAAAGCATCTCCCTTCAATAAAGACTACAAATCTTTGTAGCCTATCATTTGTTGGACTTCTCATGATATACACGAGACAAAGATAGAAATAGTATTTATTATTCAAGAAGTCGTTGTATACAATCAGGCTGATCTCCTTTAATTACATCAATGTGGTGGTTATACTACCGAATTGTCCTAACCGCTTATTAGCAAATGCCCTAATATAATTTTACTAAAGTTGTTAATAACATCATGGCTTTAATAGATTTCAATTTTAACACCAACACTAGAAATTTCACTAACTTTCTGCATTAGATAAACTTAAAAATTTCACCTCAGAACTTGAGGTTCCCTGAATCTATTTCTTGTGAACTGTCAACCATTTTTTTCCATGCTGCCATGCTCCCACCGTCCATCCTGTAGGTGAGAAAAGATTGCTGGTACCTTGCTAGCCCCAATAAAAAATTAGCTCATGAAAGGCCCCTATCAACAATCGATTCATAAATTACTAACATGCCATAGGTGCGAGTTGAACCTGGGTTGGGAGGTTAACAATTCTCCTCTCTACCACTCAAGCTAGACCCAATTGACCTCTGATCTTTTATCCTTATAGCTAAATCTGAAATATAAATTACAGCATCATATATTTCATTGACTCAATATCACATTGGGTTAGCTCCATGTGGGACTTCATAGATTTGAGTGGAGACCTATCACCATATCCCACAACCAGACAAGATCAGCTAGATGCTCCACTTAAAAGAGCCAAGATAGCGACGCACCTCAATTTTAGGTGCCCCTTTTACTATGAGATTAGAGGGCACTACTATTGCCTTTATAAGGACTTAGGGAGCTCTCTCTCCATTTCCTTACAGTATAGTAATTAGAAATTCCTAGCCCTTTTCGTTAGGGAGATACTCAATCACTTATTTCAGTTGTTGCATGCCCCTTCTTGCCAGATGACTGTTGATGTTTCTCCAGATAGCATCATCGGGCAGACATTCTCCCAGATTGGACATGCTGATTTGACCAAGGGGGAATGATACATTCACTCACAGGGCCATGCTGATTTGGCTATTGGTGAATAGCCCAGCCGCAGTCTTTGTCCTATTAGTCATGTTGATTTGACTAGGAGTGAAAAGGCTTGTGATGCTCTCACATTGCCTGAGTGACCTATTTTATATAGGGCAGATTTGACATGTTTACAAGTCTAGTCTAATGTTGAAGATGTAGGCTCAAGAGAGCCCTCTTGTGATGAGGGGCTTCTCAGTGGGTTTACTCAGCATTAGAGCTCTACATTTAATAGATGTGCATGTGAGGAGATGATCATCAACAAAGGCTCATGGACAACTTTTCTAGTAAAGAAGAAATGCCAAGAAGACAAGTCAAAGCCCATTGAACCATTGAAGAAGCCCCAAAAAGCATTAAAGAAGCCCTCGGAAATATTGAAGTCTAAAAGTACAAGTCGGCCCTAAAGGTGAAATTAAAGGTGACTTGAAGTGTATAAATAAGAGCTTAACCATTTCATATTTTCATCATCTCATCTCCTCTCTTCTAGTGCGCAAGTTCAGCCATGTCTAGTGAAGGTATAAGGAGCATCTTTTTGAAGGTTCTTATCACATCTTTGAAGTCGCTATCTTGATCTAGGGTTTCTTCATGAAGGGCACACTCTCTATGTGCCAGGGTTTGTTCATAATAATGGTGATGTACTTGTAATATTGGATTGATTTCTTCTTAAGAAAAGTTGCTGGGTTTTCTCCCAAGGATGGGTTTCCCAGGATAAAAATAATGTCTACTGTGCATAGCTATCTTTCTATGGTTCTATAGTTTGCTACTTTTAAAGTTGAAATTTTCAGTGTGTAATTATTCAATGCTAGCAATGGGATGCAATTATTGCTTGAAATCATTAGGAAGTAATTATCAGATCTGAAAATTGTATTTTTACTGCTATAGAAAATTCAGCATGGTATCAGAGCTTCATTGAAATCTGCCGTTGTACAATATCTGAATTTTCCCTGAAGGTCATTGGGCATTTATTGGATCACGTTAGGGCTAAGTTTGATATAAGACAATTCGCTTTGGCAGGGCGCACCTATTGGTGAAGTCATTTCTCAGTTTTGTCAAAGTTCAGTTTTGACATATTGATATTTTTCCGCGGCCAGTGTTTTTGGTTCAGATGTTACATATATAAAATAATATACATAATAATAATAATAATAATAATAATAAATACATAATATGTTAACAACCTATAAATTAATAATCAAGTAAAGATTACTGTTATCGTAAAGAGGACACGACTCCTCCCAATAGGTGCCTAAGCCATATTTAAAGGCATGCCACAATTGTAGTTATCATCATCTATCTATTTATTCATACCCATATTACATATATATATATATATATATATATATATTTCAACAGATATGAAAGTCAGCCTCGCTTCTTAACCTGTGAGCCAGATTCGGTTCTTGACATTGGTATCAAAACAGGTTTCGTTCCTCCCTCCGAGATCGGATTTGGCTCCTCATTCCACTCTTCCGCCAACCTTCTCACCTCCCGCTCTCTCCATTCCACCACTGCTTCGCCCTCACTTGCGACACTCACTACCTTCTCCTCACTCCAGTGTTATCCACACCACTCGCCCCAATCCTCCACTGTAACCTCTGCACTCTCCTTTTCTCGCACACCCACACCCCACACTCCAACAACATCGTCAGTTCTCACTCCACTCTCCTTGGTGCCTTCTCCCATCTCCCCAACGCATTCCCTCCTCTCCCATCATTCCATTGCGACTTGCACTCAGTGCTACACCCTGCGACCACCTCTTTCACGCCTCGCCACACCCGTCTATCCCTGCATCGACTCCATCCATGCAACCATCCCTGAAACAGTAAAATACTGTTTTCTTACGGGAAAACCCAGTGTAAATAAAATAAATAATCCATGTATGGATAATAAAGTTTATTTGATAAGATAATATGATGATTTACAATTACATTGCTTTGGGCTTTAGAAGCCATTTTGCGCCTTTTTGAATAAGTCATGTCTTTTGACTTTTCATAATTAGTTAATTAATTATTTCTTTTAATAATTAATAATTATTAATATTAATTTTATTAATATTATTAATTATGGTATGTTATATAATTGTTATATTAATATAACATTGCCTTCCCCTTAAAGAAGGTTTGCCCTCAAAGCTTAGAGAAGACGAGGCTTACGTATGATTTCTTGTTTGTAATGACACCTTCTTGATTTTTGTTTTAGTAACTTCAACACAAATGAAACGATACAAGTTATGGATTCCCAAGAAAAATTGTCGCATCGTTTGTCAAGTCGTCCATCCGAGATTTATCTTTATCGGATTGTTTGTTGACCGCTTTGTTGGATGGAACTTCTCTTTTTCTGTTTAGCTTGTTCATTTTGTGTGTTTTTTCTTCTGAAATGATATCTCTTCTGTTTGTGTTCATTTTGACCGTGTAGTTGGTCAAAATGCTTTTTGTAATTTGGGTGTCGATAAGGAGTTTTTATTGTTTGTTTTTTTTCTAGATTGACTTCTTGTTCCCCAATTTGAATTTGTTTTACTGAGAGTCTGGATGCTTCCTTCAGGGTTTGCTCTAATTTATTTTCTAATAGCTTGTTATCATATTGAATCTTTTTGAACCTTTGTTCTTGCGACTTTTCGTCCTCTCTTAACTTTTTAATTTGTTCTAGCAATTCTTGATAAACTCTTTTTAAAGAAGAATTTTTTTTATCCTTTCTTGACAATTCTTTTTGAAGATCTCGATTCTCCTCATCTAACTTTTGATTGCATTGAACTTTATCCTTTGCCTTCTTGATTTGTAGAAGTAACTTTTGATTATGATCTCTTAGACGAGAGATTTCTTCTTCTTTGTCCATGACGAATTTTTCTAATTCTTCTTGCCTCTCCTGTCTTGATTTTTGATCTTCTTGTGAAATCATCTTTGAGATGTCTTTGAAGTCTTCGGACGACACCACCTCTAAACTTGACTTAAGTGTAACATCCGAGAATATGGTTTTCTTCTTTTTATAAAGAAATGGCAAGAACTTTTTTCTTGTGTTGATCATGAAGGTACCCATTGTAGCTAACCAAGGCGACCCTAGAATTATATTAACCTTGTCTAGCACAAATGATTCTATTGAAACGACACTGAATTGAGTTATGACCTTGTAATCATCAACAGATAGTTGTAGGTTCTTAATCTCATATCCTTTATCAGAAAAAGAAAAAACGTGTTATCTTCCATATAACATCTCTACATATAGTTTAAAATTTTGTGGGAATCTTCCTTTTTTTTCGCCACGAGACACCATTTTATTACGCTTTTAAAAAAAAATAATCCCCTTTTTTGTAATAATAATAATAATAATTATTAGTACAATTTATAATAATAATAAAAAAACTATTATTAAATTTCTTTGTGGATTGTGTGTAGATTGGGTGGTTGGGAACAAGGAATGTTACCCTCCCCACCTAAGTTCAAATCTCACTTGCTCTTTAGTAGCTTTAAAAATTATTATGCACTTTTAGATTTTTTTCCCTTTAAGGCTAATGCATCCAATAAACCACTTGTTGGAAAAGAAACCATGTGTTGTTTTTAAGTGTGGTTTCTATTGTTTTTAGTTTTCCCTTCCTTTTTTCTTTTGTTTTTCCTCTCTTCTTTTTTCCTTTTTTTTATATATTTTCTCTCTTTTTACTTTTATGACTTGTTTAGACAACCACAATTTTAGGAAACCCTAGGATAATGGTTAAAAACCAATTTTCACCCAAGTGTAAAATATTAATAATAAAGTATTACTAAATTTTAATAACCATAATCATTAGCCAAAAGCTAGACGAGAACGCGGCTCTGATACCATTGAAACAGTAAAATACCGTTTTCTTACGGGAAACCCAATGTAAATAAAATAAATAATCCATGTTTGGATAAGAAAGTATATTTGATAAGATAAGATCATGATTTACAGTTACATTGCCTTGGGCTTTGTAAGCCATTTTGCGCCTTTTTGAATAAGTCATGTCTTTGACTTTTCATAATTAGTTAATTAATGATTTCTTTTAATAATTAATAATTAATAATATTAATTTATTTAATAATTAACATTATTATTTAATATTATTAATTATGGTATGTTATATAATTTTTATATAACAATCCTTCCCCCAAGTACCGTTGCGCCCCCTCCACTCTGCTTCCCATGTTGTGGCATCTTCCCTCTGTTGCCATCTCCCGCATCCTCTTACCTGCGTGGCCCTTCTCCATTGCATAAACCAACCTGCACCCTCCATGCCTTCCACCATTGGTTGCTACCCTAACCTACCACATAAACATTCATCCCATTCACCATCTCCATGTAACCCTAGAATTTAATAAAAAAATTAAATATTATTATAATAGTGTTCACTTTATTATATACGATATTTTCATTTTATTCCTAAACAATATAATAATATAAAATACTGATAATATTATTATTTAATTATTATTATTCTCACCCATCACAAAATTAAGTGGCCTTCACCCATATAAGAGGAATTAGGTCAAATTATTCATAAGCCAAGATTGAGTTTAATTATTCACCACCACATCTAAGAAGCATGATGACGGAGTCGAAGGCCTAATTCCTGAAATTGGAAAAGGATGTTCAAATCATCAAAGAAACCGTTGCCAAGAATCAAGAGAGTCTAAGAGAAGAGATAAGAAATAATAATGCGACACTAAAGAAGGAGATTTAAGACGAACTTTTACCAGATATGGAGACTAGGTTAAACAACAAATTGGATGTTATCATGGAAATGATGGAAAATAAAAAGCCTAATAACCAACACCAACACCAACACCGAAGCAGTTCGGACATGTCCGTCGCCCCATCTCGCAATTCTGAGTCGCCACCACGCAATAAATCAAATGACACAATATCTGTCTTTTACAATATGTCCACCAAAAGCAAAAATTGAGGTGCTGAAATACAATGGAAGTGACAACCAATGTGTCACATGGTTAAATAAAGCTGAGGAATACTTCGATATATACAACATTATGACAGACAAAGAGAAAGTGAAGTATGCGTCAATGCACTTGGAAGGACACGCCTACAATTGGTACATATGGTGGAAAGGAGAGAACTTTTCCTATTCTTGGAAATTATTCAAAAACGATTTACTTAAAAGGTTTCAAGGAATCACTGAGGATGAATTTTTTTCGAAGCTTACCAGGTTACAATAGAAAGGAAGCTTCGATGAATTCTCACATAAGTGGGAATCCCTTGCCACACGAGTGTTTGGATTATCTGAAAAGCAACAACTTGAAACTTATTTAGGAGGCCTAAAACAATATATGCAAAGAGAGTTAAAAATGCACGACATACCAAACATTGAAGTAGCAAGACATAAAGCAAAAAAATAAAACTCAAATTAGAAGGAATACCAAAAGCAAGAGTTGACAAAAATAATTTGCAACAAAAAGAGGTAGAATGCAGATATTGTGGAGACCACTGGTCATCAGGTCATAAGTGCAACAGTTTCCAGTCATATGGCTATGAAGTTGAAGGGGAATCAAAAGCATCCACAAGTCGCTATGACAATGACAAAAGAAAGAAAAAGAACAATTGTTCTCAATGTGGTCGAGATTGGATTCCAGTCCATAAATGCAAATCCAATCCTTCAACACACTGGAAAATCATAAGCGGGAAAGAAGTATAGGTATCGGCCGAAGAAGATACATTTGATTCTAATAAAGAGACAATCTCATTTGAAGTTTCATTAACGGCCATTACTTGTGTTCAACAAACTTGTAAAGAAGAAGATCTGACGATAATTAATAAGTTTAACACCCAACAAGAGGGAAGCCGGTCACTCACAAAGAAATATATCCCACCTCAGTTGAGAAGTCGCGACAACCGTAAAGATGAACAACTCCCATTCCAATTAACAGAATCAAGGAAGTTAGGGCCAAAGAGATTACAACTTATTGGGACAATTAAGAATAAGGACATCACCATTTTGGTCGTGAAGCAGACATAAAAAATATGAAGCAAACAGAAAAATAACTTGAGATTTGATAAGTAAATATATTTTTATAAATAATGTCTGATGATCTTTTTACAAAGGAAATTTCCGGATATATGTCTTATCGGGTTTTTAAGGCGACTTTTCATAAAGTCACAACTCTTAACTTATTATTTTGTTACATTAAATATATAATTACATTATATTATTTTTTAATCTTTTTTTTTATGTTTTTATATAATTGTTTTATGTATAACATTGCCCTCTTCTTTTAAGATGCTTTGTCCTCAAAGCAAGGTAATGACGGATATTGGCGACAGAACCTCTCGGTTTCCCATGAAGCATCTTCTTTTGGGCAATTTTTCCACTTAATAAGGTATTCTTTGATTATTCGAGAACGTAGTCTTCTTTCTCTGATATCAATGACAACCTCTGGTTCTAAAACAAGTTTCTCTTCTTCGTCCAAGGTAGGAAGTGTCGTCTGAGCAGTTTGATGTTGACCTAGTAATTTTAAGACTCGAAACATGAAAAACGTTGTGAATTCGACTCTTATCTCGCAACTTCAATTCATATGCTACGGGGCTAATATTTTGGGTAATTTGATATGGTTCATAAAACTTGGAATCCAATTTATTCTTTCCTTGTTGTTGAAGAGACAATTGCTTATATGGCTGAAGTCTCACCAATACCCAATCTGCTACTTCAAACTCTCGTTCTGTTCTATGTTGATTTGCTTGTTGCTTCATACGATTTTGTGCCATAGTTAAATTATCCTTGAGTATTTGCATTACTCTTTGATTTTCTTCTAGTTGACTTTTTATTGCAGGTACTTTTGCATCACCTTAAACGAGTTCTTTCCATCTAGGAGGTGCATAACCATACAATGTGTGAAAAGGTGTCATTTTTGTTGACGTATGATAGGTGGAGTTATACCACCATTTTGCAAGATGTAACCACTGTAACCATTTGTTCTGCTTGTCAACGACGAAACTACGAAGATAGGCTTCCAAACATTTGTTAACAACTTCCTTTTGTCCATTTGTTTGGGGATGATAGCCTGAGCTCATGTTAAGAGTGATCCCAATTTGTTTGCAGAATTCCTTCCAAAAATTGCTTGTGAATTTGGCATCTCTGTCACTAACGATGATTTTTGGAGATCCATGTAATTTGTAAATATTTTTAAAGCAATTTGTTTAGCGGAGTCAATTTTCTTAAGACCCAAAATGTGCATATTTCATTAATCGGTCCACTACCACGAAGATTTTGTTCTTGCCTTCGGATAAGGGTAACCCTTCAATAAAGTGCATGGAGATTTCCTCCCACTTCTGGTTTGGAATGTGAAGCGGAAGGAGTAGCCCTGGAGTCACGACAATTTCGCTTTTGTTTTTTTGACAGGTGTCACACTCGGCTACGTACTTTTGAATGTCTTTATACATCTCCTTCCAGTAGAAGGATTGCTTGGGATTGTAGTAAGTTTTGAAAAAACCTACGTACTTTGATTTTTCTGAGCAACATCGAGAGCCATTCTCTTAGGAGAATGGGGCCACCTGGTTCGGGATCATGGTGAAGACTCAACCCAGTGTTGAGTGACCATTCTGTTGAATGGTAGATATCTGGTATGGGACCACGATATAGACCCAACTCTGCCCTGGGTAGACTCAACCTAGTGTTGAGTGACCATTCTGTTGAATGGTAGATATCTGGTTTGGGACCACGATATAAACCCAACTCTTCCCTGGGTAGACTCAACCCAGTGTTGAGTGACCATTTTGTTGAATGGTAGACATCTGATCCGGGACCACGATGTGGACTAGTCTAGTACTGGTAGACTCAGCTAGTTTTGAGTAGCCATTCTCTTAGAGAAAGGAGGCACCTGGTTTGTTACCAGGAAGGCACTATAAGCCCTAGATTGGGTCTAGGCATGTGTGGCACTCTGACCCTTGATCTATGGGCTTTGTGTACTTCTCCAAGGATTAGCTACCCTTGGTTAAGTTACCCTAGTACTAGATCCAGGTGTCACATAGAGTGTGAGATAAAAGCATTAGTAACTCTCTTGGTTTATGATGATGTACTTTTGGAATAAAAAAGACCACAGGTAATGACCACAGGGGCACTTGGAAAAAGGCTAAAGTCAAAAGTAAAAAATACATAGGGACTTTTGGATCACAGGAAAATGACCACAGGTGAAAGTCAAAAATAAATAAGGACTTTTTGGGTAAAAGTCAAAGTTACTAAAATGACCTTTTTGGTAAAAAGGTAAAAGTGAAATTAGGACAAGAATAAAATATTATTATTTTATCTTTCCTAATTTTGGCCCACTTACAGGTGAATGAAGACTATAAAAGAAGATCAAGTCTTCTCATTATCATTCATTCAATTTTGTTCTCACAGGTGAAGCTGCCATTATTGAAGAAGACTGTTTTTATGTTTTTGCCTTAGCTAGAGCATCCAAATCAGCTAACCCTCAGCTAGGGTTTTTTATCTTTTCTGTCTTGAGGGTTTTACCAAACCCTCATCTTCAGCCAAGTTCAGATCTAGGGCAACCATCTTCAGATCTGGGCAGCCAAGTTCAAATCTAGGGTAACCACCTTCAGATCTTCAGATTCGGGCAACCATTCTCCAGATCCGAGTAGCCAAGTTCAGATCTAGGGCAACCATCTTCAGATCTGGGTAGCCAAGTTCAGATCTAGGGCAACCATCTTCAGATCTTCAGATCTGGGCAACCATTCTCCAGATCCGGGCAGCCACAATTCAGATCTGGGAGTTTCGGGCAGATCTGTGATTTTCGGGCAGATGTCTGATTTTCGGGTAGATTTGATATTTTTGGGCAGATCTGATATTTTTGGACAGACTGTTGTTTTGGACAGTACTGATCTTTTCTAGTCAGATTTGGAAATTTCAGTTACTAGGGTTTGACACCCTTGCTTTGATTTTTACTGAGAAAATCTTACTGTAAATTGTCGTTTAACCCAGATTGGGGTTTGAGGAACTTTTTGAAGAATTTCCCAAGTCATCTCATTTACGAGATGAGCTACTAATACTTTTTGGGGTTTTTGTCCTTTGAAGGTTTCCCCAGTGAAAAACTCTTGTGTCCATTGTGTTGATGTGATGAATCTTATTTTAATGCACTTGTTATTTGTTTAAGTTAATCTGCAAATTTTTAAGTATTTCTGCTAATGCTAAAATTCAACATCTTTGACAGGTGTCACACTCGGCTACGTACTTTTGAATGTCTTTATACATCTCCTTCCAGTAGAAGGATTGCTTGGGATTGTAGCAAGTTTTGAAAAAACATACTCGTCATGCAGTAGGTGAGTCATGGGACTCCTTAAGAACCTTAGATATGAATCTGGATGTAGGGCTTAAGTAAATAATTCCCTTATACCAAAGGATGTCATTCCTCCATTCAGGCTTGGGATTGCATTTTGGGTTATCTACCAAAGCATAGGTATCACTTCTAATTTTGCCAACCACTCAGGAATTGCAACGAAAATTGTAAAAGACTTGGTTTCCTCATCCCTTCGCAAAAGGGCATCAACAACTACATCGTCCTTCACCCTTTTATGTAATATGCCAAAGTCAAAAGTGGCAATCTTTTCGATCCATTTTGTTCTTCGGTTGATAATGTCTTTTGTTGTAAAAGATATTGGAGACTGCGTGATCGATACGTATCAAAATTTTACTTCCCAGAAGGTATTGTTGCCATTTTGCTAATGCATGTATAATGGAAAGCATTTCCTTGTCATAAGTGGACCTCAGACTCTCTTATTGAGCTTCCGGCTTTCAAATACTATTGGATGAACCACTTGCATCAAGACTGCTCGAATCCCGAATCCTGAAGCATCACACTTGACCACAAAGGGTTTTGTGAAATACAGGGTTGCTAATACTAGTGTTGATGACATAGTGTTTTTCAATGCTTCAAAACATTTTTTCAGCTTCATCATTCCATCGAAATAAATCTTTCTTCAAATATTCGGTAATATCTTGTCAAACCTAGAAATCCTCTTAATTTCGAGATGTTACCTAGTTTGGGTCACTCAGTTATTGCCTTGATCTTTCTTGGATCAACTTTGACTCCTTCTTTTGGTATTATATGACTAATATAGTCCACTTCTTCTTTTCCAAAAGTGCATTTTGACATTTTTGCAAAAAATTGTTGTTCATCCAAGATGGTGAGTACTTGATCTAAGTGTTGGATATGCTCTCTCCAAGTTTTGATATATATGAGGATATCATCAAAAAATACTAATACAAACTTTTGCAAATGTGGCTGGAACAATTTGTTCATTGCAGCTTGAAAAGTGGCGGGAGCGTTAGTTAATCCGAAGGGCATTACTTTGAACTCATAATGGTCCTCATGAGTACGAAAAACAGTTTTTGCTTCGTCTTCTGGTCTAACCCTGATTTGGTAATACCCTGATCTCAAGTCTAGTTTTGAGAAATACCTAGCTCCATGAAGCTCATCCAACATTTCATTGATGAATGGAATAACGAATTTATTTTTGATTGTTATCTTGTTCAGACCTTTGTAATCTATGCACAACTTGAAAGATCCATCCTTCTTTCGAACTAGCACTATTGGAGCCGCATAAGGGCTTCTGCTCTTTGAAATGACTCCACATTTTAACAAATCTTGGGTTAACCTTTCGATCTTTATTTTATGGTGATGTGGATATCTGTACGATTTGATATTGACAGGTTTTGCCCCTGGGATATCAATCATGTGATGTGGATATCAATTATGATGTGGATATCAATCATGTGCTCAATCTTCCTGTTTGGTGGGAGCTCCATAAGAAGCTCTTGGAACACCTTGTGGTGTTTTTGGATTAGCTCTTGTATCTTTGGTGGTTTGAGTCAACTCCTTCACATGTTAGCAACTTGATCTCTTGACATTGAATTATGTAAACAGGTGCTCCTTTTCGAATTAGCCTTTCCATCTAATGTGATGTAACCAATTGAGTTTGGGATGGTTGGAAACCGTCCACTTTGTACTTTTTCCCTTGCCATTTGAACTTGATGAAGTGCTCTTGATGTAATGTCTCGGTTTTGACCCTGTTACATTAGAGATGTATATGATGTATAAATTGTAAATGATCAGGGTGTGGAGCTAAAGGCCAAGGCCCCACCATTGATCGGTTATGTTATGTTTTGGATTTGAATTGTCACCGATGGTATATCGGGGCATGCGGCATATATTATGACGGTCATCATGTAAATATGCATCTATAATTAAAAATGAACCCGACCAGCTACGATCGCGACAACTAAAATGAGAAAGGGGCATGATTTTCACAAGGATAGGGGTGGGGGAAATTGTCAACCTTGGCCAATGAGAGAAAAACCCATATGTCTTCTTCCTTCGTTTTATTCCAACCACTTTCATTAAGAAAGGCTGGTGGTGGTTGAGGCAATTATGGTCTTGGAAGTGGGGTGGCAGGACTGTCAGTCTTCACCCACACGCACACTCTACCCACGATTTTGTTGTTCATCCTCTCACGCAGATCTTTTTCTCTCCACGACTGTGCTGAAGGCTCACGCACTTCCAATTTTCGCGTCCTTCCTGTTGTTTGTTCATCCACGGACAAAAACGGAGCTGTTTTTCCTCACGCAGGACCTCCATTATCTGTTCATTCCTCACAGGGTCGGATTGTTTTCCACGCACAGGATTTTCCTGGTTTTTATCCACGTATTTTTCCTTTGCAGATCTACAGATGGTTTGGTTGTATTCTTCCCTCACGGACTGATTCGTGGGTCCTACGTTGTCGTTTTCATTCACGCCCAGGTTGGGGAACTATAATCTCTTTCCCAACATGGTCTATGTATGTTTTCCCGACGACTTCATTGCCCAAGGACGGGTTGAGTTTTCCCCACGTTGTGAGTCGCGTCCACTAATGCATTTCGGGGGCTGTTAATTTCCCCAGGCCATGAGCTGTGCTTGCTGTTACATTTGGGGACTGCTGTAGATGGTTTGAAGTCGTTTTCCCTGGTTTAAGTTGTGATAGCTAAATTGATTGCCTGAGTGCAATGGTTGGTCTTTGGACTGTATTGGGAGCAGGGATGGGGGCTTAGTTTTGCTTGATAAACCTGGTGGCTGGAAACCACACAGACAGAGCTAGAGGGCTGGCCTTCTTCTCCATCACCCCTGAATAGCACTGGAAGGGAATGCAGGGCCTGAGGGAGTGTGTAGCAGAGAAGGGACTGATTCCTTGTGTTGGGTGTGTTTGGGTGTCTTAGAGGTCAGGCTAGTTCTGGTGTAGGTGTTCTTGGCTCTGTAATGAGCTCACCAGCTTAGCATTGAGCCTTTCCCAACTCCTTGATGGCCTGATAAACCCAACTGTGTTGGCTTGGCTGTGTTTTGTATACCCTTGGCTATGTGTAAGCATGCTAGTTCCCTTATTCCTTGGAGAATCATGCCGAGCTCGGGGGTGGCAGCGTTGCTGAGAGATTAAGGAGCACACTGGCCTATGGTTGGGTGGAACGTTGCAGTGATGTAGCTGGTTGCGGATCAAGTTATTCATAAGATAAGTGATCTTGTCCATTTCTGCGTCTGCAACTATATTTACTGTTAATGACTATAATGGACATGTTGAATGAATGCTTGTATGAATGTATGATGTTTCCGTTGTGTCTGATAGATAATTGCATCTGTGCATGATAAATGTTCATGTGTGCATGTTTCTACTTCAATACGTTTGCTTCAGCATTCTGTCTTAGCATTTTTATGCATGTACATGTTCATGGGGCTCTTAGCCCGCTGTGATTAAAGTTTGGGTCGCGTCCTCTTCGCCGGTCGAAGGTATGGGGACGTGACACTTGATGGTTAGCGGAGTAAGTACCCAATGTTTGCAACCATTGGATCCCCAATACAACATCTACTCCTCCAAGAGTTACTGCGAAGAAGTCAGATTCTAGGTTATACTCTTGCATTTGTAATTTAACCTTGTGACATTTTCCCACATATTTTATCTTCTTTCCGTCTGCTACCATAACCTTCATGTTAGGCATTGGGAAAATGAATAAGTTGAATATCTTAGCAAGGTTAACATTAATAAAGTGATGGGTACTACCAGTATCCTATGTCACATGGTTCAGGTTCGTGTTCGGGTTCGGCGAGCTTCAGGTTCGAGTCGGGTTCGAATTTTTGGATGGAGTTCGGATGGGGTTCGGCATAGGTTCGTCTATATACATTTTTCAAAAAAATTAGAAATTAGAAATTAGTATAAATATATAATGATATATATATATATTTACACACTAATTAGAAATTAGTATTGCTGTAGAGTGTAGTCTATATCATGAATTATAGCATAAATCATTTCAAAATAAACAATAATGAACCTTTAGAGATCAAGGATTAGCTTAATCATGATTCATGATAACTATTATGCCAATTTTCAAAGACTTGTAATTTGTAAATTCAAAAAATTTAAAATATAATCAAGATCTAAACATTTCATCTCATAAATAGCAGATTGCAAAACATTTTATCCCATAAACACTGGCAAAGTTGCACATGATCAAACTCCAAACATAAATTGCATTATAAAGCTACAGATTGCAAAATGAAGTATAAATAGTCTTCATGTTTCAAAATTTAAGGAAATCCATACTGTCAAATAGTTATCAGCCTTGAACTTGTTTCATAAAACTTAAAATATGATAAAACTTCTATTCTTGTGGCCTACTAGTAATATCATAAAGCTCTAAATCATCAAGAGCACATGGGGCGCTAAAGGCACTGGAATTGTGATCCTCATAGTCATCAATATATGGAACTCCATCATCATGAGGTTCATCTGCATCATCACTGTCACCATCAATGCCAAAATCTTTTTATACACTAGGAATAGGCTCAAACCATGGGCGATAGGAGCTAGAAGAATCTTTTGCCAAACTGCTTAAGGCCAAATGTAAATTGCTGCACACATAAACCAAGTCTTCCAACCTTGAAGATAATAACCTGTTTCTTTTCTTGGTTTGGATGTGATTAAAGGCACTCCAGTTTCTTTCACAGGGAGAGGCACTTGATCCTTGACTCAAAACACGAATTGCAAAATATTGCAATTCATGTGTCTTTGCGCGATAAAACTCCCACCATTTTCCTGGAGGAATTTTGATCCTATCCTCTATGGAAGAAGTCTTTCCAAATATCCCCTCTTCCATCCTGTATGCTCGAAGTTGCTCTCTAAGCCTGCTAGCTTCTTCTCGATCTGGAACCAACTGCTCAATAGCATCATAAAGGCCACTCATTACTTCAGCATCATTATGTCTTTGAATCCCAAACAACCTAGGATCCAAATAACAAGTTGCTGCATGCAAAGGACTATGCAACATCTTCCACCTTTTATCTATCAGCTCCCATATTTCCATGTAGTCATTTTCCACATTGTTGAAGGATTTTGCAATTGATTCCTTACAACGATCCATGCCCTCATAAACAAAACCCATAGAAGGAGTGTCACTGTCAACCATCCGAAGCATGTCAACAATTGGTTCACAATGCACATACTTTTAAAACCTTCATAGCACTTCCCAAAAAGCATTGCCTAAGATGATTTGTTCCAACTCCTTTCCTTTGGATTCTTTTGAAAGGTGAGAGCTTTCCCACTCATTGCTGCAAAGAACACCCCTCACACTTATCTTTTCCTCAACCACTCTTTTGAGAGTAATATAATATGTTGCAAACCGAGTATCACAAGGCAGTAGTAGCTCTTTGGATGCTTGCCTCCTATACAAACTCAGTGTGAGGTGCTGGTTACAAATGAAGTGGGAAATTTGTTTCCCCTTTTGAACTGCATCATTAATCCATGGAAACTTTGCTAAATCATGCAATAGCAAGTCTAGGCAATGAGCAACGCAAGGGGTCCAATAAATTGTTTTGCATTTATCCATTATCATTTTCCCTGCTCCCACACAATTTGAGGCACTGTCTGTGATGACTTGAACCACATTCTTTTCCCCAACTTCAAGAATGGCTTCATGTAAAATCTTGAAAATATATTTTGATGTCTTCTTGTGTCTCGAAGCATCAATCACCTTAAAAAATACTACCCCTTTAGGGCTGTAAACCAACACATTAATCAGTGGCCTATTATTCATATCTGACCAACCATCTGATAAAATTGTGTAGCTTGTTTTTTTCCAAGACTCCTTGATCTTTGACAACCTGTTTGTTACCCTTTCTTTTGACCTCTTGAGAAGTGTGGTCCTTATCGCCTCAGAACTAGGAGGTACATATCCTTTTTCAAATTCTGCAATCTTAGTACATGCATTCACAAAATAAGGACTTCTAGGCACATTAAATGGGATACCTGATTCATAAAAAAGATCAGCCAAAGCATTGTCAACTTCCTGCTTCTGTACAGGTTTCCAAAGAGAGTTTAATGTCCTGGTCTCTCTCAATCTTGTGGATTGAACCTGAGATGAACTTCCATCTCCAACTGTGCTTGAAGAAAATGGCGACGAGGGGCTGTAATTCATTCCCAACTCTGCCTAGATGCGCCATCTTTTATTCTCATTTGTCTGCTAGGTTTTTTTAATCATGTCATAGTCTTTTTGGAGTGTTCCCTTGAGTTCTTTAGACACCCCTGGACATCCCTCAACACCACCTCCTCTTCCAGCACTACTTAACAGTAAGTGATCCATCACTCTTGTCAAAGACCCAACAAACTCAGCATTGCATAATTTGCATTTTAGATGCCTCCCAACAGACCCATCGAGTTTGTCCACATATTTCCATCCTTTTGCGATTGATCTTCGAGGTGCCATGGCAAAGATTTCTGCAATATTACAATCATAAATTAAAAATCAAGTTCATTCTTTTAAATTATCATTCCATTCTATGGGAAAATAAAAAATAAAAAAACAAACTATTGCCTACAAAATTACAATTTGCAAACAACAGTTTGCAAATTGCATTATTGTTTGCAATTTTTATTTTTATTTTTAGAGATGTCTGCAATTTTTATTTTGTGGGAAAATAAAAAATAAAAAACAAAATATTGCCTACAAATTTACAATTTGCAGACAACGGTCTGCAAATTGCATTACTGTCTGCAATAATTTGTAATGGACATTGGAGACAGCACTTGCCCCTGTGGGGAAAAAAACCTAAAAAACAAAACAAATAAAAACTAAAAACTAAAACAAAACAACTAAAAACTAACAAATAAAACAAAACAGTGTTGAGTGGCTGACTATGCTGGCCCTTAAAACAAATAAAAAATAAAAAATAAAAAATAAAACAAATTAAAAAAAAACCAGTAAATAGCATATCCGTGGCCGTTGTAGGGTGCCGCTGTGGCTCGTTCCATTGTTGTAGACTGCAGTCCGCGACCCAGCGTTCAGTGAGTACTGTCAACGCACTTGGAGTCTGTAGATGGCGACGGGAAGTGGCTGTGGCGGCGTAGTTCGAAACTTCGAAGCAGAGACGACGTGGTCGACGGTCGTGGACTCGCGGTGGCGTGGTTCGAAGCAGATCCTGGTCGTGGTGCAGCGTGTAATGGGTTGTGGTGCAGCGTGTAATGGTTTTGTCGCGGGCTCACTGGACGGACGAATGCTGAAACTGGCAAGGAGTTGCGGGCTCATTGGCTTTGCGTGCAGGCTGCAACAACTCCACTCTCCAATAAGTAGCGTCGGGTCTCTCAACTCTCCACAGTGGGCGAAAACAATGAACACCCTTCGCAAAACCCAAGCGTACAAGTCAAAGTCAGCTCGAACCTAATGTTGAGGTTCGTTTTGAATAGCTTCCCCGAGTGTGATGGACGAACTGGTTTGGCTTGAGGTTCGTCTTCAGGTTTGGCTTGAGGTTCGTCCATCAGGTTCGCCGAACCTGAACGAACTTTGAATTTTTTTTTTAGGTTCACTGAATTTCGAACCTGGAGGTTCGGGTTCGGTGAACCCTGTGACATAGCCAGTATCTATGTGAATCGAAACATTGTTGTTTTTGATATGTCCCTTTAGCTTCAGTAATTGTGGTTGGGATATCCCTGTAATGGCGGCTAAGGAGATCTTTGGTGTATCATCTTCTAGTTCTGAGTGGCAATCATGCTAGGTTCCTATATCCCCCTCACTTGAGTCTTCACTTTCCGAAACTTTTTCTTCTTCTTAGGCTTCACAAGCGTACAACTTTTGGGGGTTGCTCCTTTGCACTTTCCTTCCTTCATCCTCTAGGCTTCTAAACCGAGTTTTGCTCCTTCCCTTAGATGCTGCAGCGTATATCTTGAAGTTTCTGTATTCACTGATCGGGGATGATTTCTTTTGGAATAACTTTTGTCGTAACTAGTTTGAGCGGATCATTTAAACTTGTTCTCGATGATCTTGGCCTTACGTATTGCCTTCTCCATGGTAGAAGTGTTATGGAATTCTAACTCATCCCGAATGTGCGGTTTTAGTCCATGTATATATGTTTGCAGATGTTGGTCATCAGTTAGTTATGGAACTCGAGTTGCCAAAGCTTCCCATTCACATGTGTACTCATCTACACTGCCTTTTTGCTACAATCTGGTGATCTTGGCAAAGAAGTCTTTCTTGGTCATGTTATCACCTAACTTGTAGTTGCCCCTATGAGGTGGATCCAAGATGGATGGTAGAGGGATGGGCAACCAAAGAGGTGAAACAAAGATAGCCCGGACTCCCAAATGGATGGTTGTCACGCCAATCGAGGCAATCTTCGCTTGATGTTGTCTTAGCCCAAGACAACAATGGGGGAGACCCAGATCTACTCTCGACAGGAGAGATTAGACCAAGACAGCAGATCAAATCAATGGAACTTGAAGTACCTAAGGTGTAAGGTGAAGTAAATCCTAGATTTGTGGATGAAGTCACAAGGTGAGTTATGGGTTGGATCAAAAGGTATGAAATTGATCCGAGGTTGAAATACAAGTGACTTATGAATTCTACTACAAGATCCAGAATCAAGGTACCAACAAATGATGACAATATCCGCTGCCTTGGGAAACGTGACCAATGCAGGGCGGTTAAGAATAGGATTGGGGCTATCTAGTACTAAAGGATAGACTTGACGAAAGGTATGACAGTATCAAAGTACCCATGCCTTAAGGATAAGGTCAAAACACAAGAGAAATTGGCCAAGTGAGGGGTTGTGCAAGGGTTGAGAGATCAGTGCCTCGGGATTTGGGCCCAATGGAGTCGCCTAAGCAAAACGCCTAGGAGGACCCATTCTGGGTTTGACCCGATCTACAAAACCCAGAAATGGTTTGCCAAAAGATCAAGCGGTTTGATCTATAACATTTTTTGATTTTTTATATTTAGGGTTTTGACAGTAAAATGAAGGTGCCAATGGATTGAGATCAAGAAAAGAAGGACAAACCTGTGGACCTTACCTGGATAACCTCATGGATGCCTTGATGATGATGATCTATGCCGTCCCGATCAATTTGAGAAGATTTGGATGAAGCCTCTATGCCAATTGTTTTGCCCAAGGAAGCCAATGCACCCTCTCTCCTGCACAACAAACGTCAACCATATCAGATTTGATGCATCAAGAGAAATAGACAAATGCTACAGAAAAATAGAAGATGAAACCATAGATCACAATGATACTAATGATAAACCCTTGATATGAGCGATGCCAAATAAGCGAATTGAGGAAGCCCTACAAAAACGCCCAAGTGAAGTCGCCCTCCTGTAGACAACAAAGTTTCCACAAAAATATAGATCTCACCACAAATACTCAAATGCTAGGAAGCGATAGACTTTCCAATCACCATCGAAGAACACCACATGCAAAGGACATCCAAAAATTTCCACAAAATAGTTTTTCTATTATCAAGATTCAAGAGCCAAAGACCCCTTTACAATGAGAAGCTCTCTCCTTTAAATAGGAATGAGAGATACCAAAATCTTAACCACCTTTCAAATGGATGGCTAAGATTAAAAGATCAAAATGTTTTAATCAATGGTTGAGATGAGCTCAACATAAAGTACATGGATCAATACAATAATATAATATACCAATGGACTAAATCTCCCTAGGAGAGGGGATCCCACTCAAAATGAAATAATAAAAATGAATAAAGCTCATGGTGGGTCCACGGGGTATTTACTATCACCCCTAGTGTGTCCCCATGGCACAATATGAATAAAATATAATTTTAAATGCAAAATAGTGTCTCTCTGAGGAAATCGTGAGCCTCCAAAAGCTCCAAAAATTCATAAAATATGCCGGAGAGATGGATGGGGGTCCATCCAAGTGTTGAAACTGCTGGAGAAGGGGTGGAAGACATCACACTCATTATCAAAACTCATCCCATGCCATTTCTTTGCCTCAGTTTCCCAAATCGAATTCTTCAGTAGCCATTTTTATCATTTTTAATTTGCCTCGGGAAACGTGAACCTACCAAAACTGCCTGCTGGGGTGCCTGCGTTGTCAAACTAAGCCCACCAGGCTCTTTGGGAGGGGGGTAAAATGGTAAAAACAAGTGTCTGGACCACCCCCTCCTCATACAACGCCCTAGGTGAACCAATCAAATCATCTTTCTGCTTTGACAGGCCACTTATCATGGCAAAAACTGCACCAGAATGGTATACTGAGACAATTCATCACTGTAACTTCTCGAAATTGAAAATAAACTGTCTCATTGGACTCAGAGAACCCAAATCCATCTACGTTGTATACTCATACACCCTACTCCTGGAGTGCTTGCGTTGTCAAACTAAGCCCACCAAGCTCTTTGGGAGGGGGGTAAAATGGTAAAAACAAGTGTCTGGACCACCCCCTCCTCATACAACGCCCTAGGTGAACCAATCAAATCATCTTTCTGCTCTGACAGGCCACTTATCATGGCAAAAACTGCACCAGAATGGTATACTGAGACAAATCATCACTGTAACTTCCCGGAACTAAAAATAAACTGTCTCATTGGACTCAGGGAGCCCAAATCCATCTACGGTGTATACTCATACACCCTACAGATCTTTGCATGATCATCTACAATATCCAGTATACGTAGACAAATAAAATAATAATAATCTATAAATGACCAAATAATCAATAATATGACCCAAGCTAACATAAATCTGCTGCAAGTGCTTAGAGGTCAAGACATGCTCTTCAAATCATTCAAGTAACAATTATAACAAGCAATAATCATTTCACAAGCAATAATCAAGTCACTTGTATTTCGACCTCGGATCAATTTCATACCTTTCACTAGCAATAATAACAAGCAATAATTATGACAAGGATCTAGTAGTAGAATTCACAAGTCACTTGTATTTCGACCTCGGATTAATTTCATACCTTTTGATCCAACCCATAACTCACCTTGTGACTTCATCCACAGATCTAGGGTTTACTTCACCTTACCCAGATCTACTCCTGACAGGAGAGATCAGACCAAGACACCATATCAAATCAATGGAACTTGAAGTACCTAAGGTGTAAGGTGAAGTAAACCCTAGGTCTGTGGATGAAGTCACAAGGTGAGTTATGAGTTGGATCAAAATGTATGAAATTGATCCGAGGTCGAAATACAAGTGACTTATGAATTCTACTACTAGATCAAGTAACAATTATAACAAGCAATAATTATGACTAGATCATTTCACTGGCAATAATCATTTCTACTAGCAATAACCATTTCCTAGGAAATTGTGATCAAATCCCCCCTTGGGTGTGGGCCATATTGGCTTACTAACTCAAGTACGACCCTCCCATCTTTGTGAACATAGTATGGGGATTAGTATCAGACATCAAGGGTTGTCATTATACATGGTTATTAGCTTTGCAAATTGATTATAATGTGCAACATTCATATGACCACTTTCAGGGAAATTGCATAACTAGGTCGATTTTGACATATAAAAAGTAGAGTTAATGGTTTAGATCAAGACATGACATATAGAGATCATCTACAACATATAAATTGCTGCCCCAACAACATCAAACATCAGAGAAATTCCTTCATACAAATTTTGGTATACAATTCATTCAATATAGAGGTCAAATACTTGAAAACGATTGGTAAAATAACATGGAATTGCAAGCTTTTCACATATGTATTACTTAGATTCGAGGTGTAGAGTACATGGACAGAAGAGTACAGAGCCATACATCATATACCCAAGCTTGGGCATCAAATAGACTTAGCCAAGCGCAAGCATCACTCCAACAAGTGAGCCATCACATGGGAGTATGGGAAATGGCAAAGAAGTAATGAGGGAATGGGGAGATAGGTGAGAACTCGAATTGTATGAACCTTCAACCTACAACTGAAACACCTTCATTCAATTCCAATGAGAGGTCTGAATGGTGTCTCAATCAACCAACTTGGAAAGGAATCCAATTCCCTCGAAATTGCTTCACAAGCAGGGAGAGTGAACACTCACCGTGCAATGGACAAGCAAAACCTCTCCAAAATGCCAAAGGCCTATTAACAAATGATCAAAAGCCATTCTCCTTCCTCATGACATCCTTTTATTAACTTCATGAGGCCTCCTAAGGTCAAATTTCCCTCCATAGGCTTCCTCCAACTCATCTTAGTGGTTTAGTAACTCCTATGACACTTGTCTTCCCCTTCATGCTCCAATTCTTTCCCCAATTCGAATGGTTGCCTTTAACTCCCAAATGCGCCCTCTTGGTGGCTATTTTTAGCCCTGTCATGTCAGATTTGTCATAGGTCTGCAATCAACTCTGAATTTGTCATATTTGTCATAGACTCTTCCATCATTTGTTGTCATAGAGTGCATGGAATCTCCTTCCAAGTGGCACAGATTGTCTTCTTAGTCTCTTCCTCTTCCATCGGAGTTACTCTCCTTTACTAATTCGAATTCCTTGGCTCATGATCTGCTATTTGACACCACATCACCCTCCAAGAATGTTACATTCCCCATGGATTCAAATTTGAATGAAGGTCATGCCAAGTGTGTGGGGGAATCTAGCCACCCAAGGATTCCATAAGCCTCCAACTATCTCCATGAACCAATGCCACCTTACTTTCTTAACATTTGTTATATATGTGACCCAATTTAATGTGAATATGGTGAATTAAGGTCCTTTTGGGTCTCATAGCTCCGTTATTAGAAAATTTTATGCCTCCACCTCAACCTAGGGAACTAGTAGGTTGGTGAAACATTGTTTGCAAGTAGTCTTGTTTGGATGGGGACATGGCACCTTAAAGGGATGGTAATGTTACATATATAAATAATATACAAATAATAATAATAATAATTGTTGATTTTTTTACCTCGAGAAGTGTTTGTTCATTCATGCCTTGGGGTGGACAAGGACACTTTAAATGTGGTCCCTAGCCATTTATAAAGTGAGATTGACTTTATTGATTTTTATAAATTAAAAGTGAGTAATAAAGTCTTAAGTGACTTTAATGAGATTATTAGTGTGGGTGTGTAATAATGTCTTACATTTAATATTTAAAAAGTCATTAGTTGCTTTTTAATGAGAAAAAGGTGAGATGTGATCTTGGCCCTAGGATCTCATCTAATCTCATCCATTGGATTTGAGGAGGAAGTTATTTACACAAAAAGGGTGAGGGAAAGGCAAATTGGATTAATTTGTTCACTTTCTAAGAGAGCCATTTATAAAGTGAGATTGACTTTATTGATTTTTATAAATTAAAAGTGAGTAATAAAGTCTTAAGTGACTTTAATGAGATTATTAATGTGGGTGTGTAATAATGTCTTACATTTAATATTTAAAAAGTCATTAGTTGCTTTTTAATGAGAAAAAGGTGAGATGTGATCTTGGCCCTAAGATCTCATCTAATCTCATCCATTGGATTTGAGGAGGAAGTTATTTACACAAAAAGGGTGAGGGAAAGGCAAATTGGATTAATTTGTTCACTTTCTAAGAGAGATTTTGAGAGAGGAGTGAGAGAAGAATCTAGGGTTTGAAGAGATTTCATTCTTGTTTTTTTTTGAGAGAGAAAATTTATGGAAAATTTCTAGAGACAAGAAGAAGAATTTCTGGGCACGTTTCCCAAGAAATATTTTACAACATGCACATTTCCAAGGTTGTTTCGTATAGTTCGTACAATATTGTACATGCAGAGATTTCGAGGGATGAAGTGCAACATTTAATGCTGCCCGTATAGGCACGTTTTTCGAGGTAGCAGGCACCTTTTTTGAGGCAAGGAAATCAAGCACGAATTTTGAGGCCATACAAAAGTCCGTACAACCACATGTGTGGGCCATACAACACATAAATCGAGGTAGTCCGTACAATTATTTTTGACACGCATTTCAAGATGAAATGCAGAGAAAAGCATTGTTGATATGATTTTGTAAATTTTTCTGAAATAAATTAATCTCTCTCTGAAGAACAGGTTTCCCCTTCGGAGTTTTTCCTGGGCCAATTTGACCAAAAAATTGAGTGTTTAAATTTCATGTGTGTGGCTTAAATTAAATTTATGAGTAAGAATTTAGGGCTGCCATAAATTTTCAGAATTCAAAAGAAGAATGAAATCTCATGCGTTTTATGTTTTTAGTGATAAATTATTAAATTTTTATGCACATGCTAACATTGGGGTTTGGGCATTAAACAATGAAGAACTGAAACTGAAACCGGGTTGGGGTTCTTGAAATTTTTCGTTGAGTTGAAGGCTTAAAATTGTACATAGAAGTAAATTTCAGACTTGGATAAATAAGCGAAAACAAGGTGGTTGAGTAAAACAGGTTCTTGAAGTTTCTTGCAGTCATGGCAACAGGTCTTAGGATAGAAGACTGGTTTGATGGAGCTGTAAATTACAGTCCATGGAAGGCTAGAATAGTGCTGATTTTACAGGATAGTGAACTATGTTATATAGTGAACAATACTACTGCAAACCCTGTGACTGTTTTCGCTGATGTAGTGGCTAAAGCCGCATTTGACAAGAGGGATATAATGGCCAAAAGAATCCTTCTTGATGCAATAAAAGAGCATGTGATTCTGCACATTTCAGGTAAAGATCATGCCCATCAGATGTGGACCGCTTTAACAAACCTATACCAAAGTTCCAATGAGAATTGGAAAATGGTATTAAGGGAGAAGTTAAAGAGCATTCGCATGAAGAAGGGTGAGAATATGACCACTTACCTCACCAGGATTACACAGGTTCGTGATGAGCTTGGAGCTATTGGGGAGGTGATAGAGAGTGCTGAGTTGGTGCGTACAACGTTGAATGGTGTGGCGAAACCATGGGCTGTATTTGTGGAGTTAGTGGTTGCTCATGAGCACATGCCTTCCTGGGGTCGTCTTTGGGATGATTTCATACAGGAGGAGACTTGTAGGGGATATCTACAGGGTAGTGCATCTCACAACAAGGATGATGAGGAGAATGTGGCATTAGCAGCAAAGGGGAAGAAGAAGAAGTTCAAGAAGGGTTCCAAGGGTGGAACCAAGCAATAGGATGGAGAGAAGAAGGATATGAGCAAAGTGAAATGCTTTGCTTGTCAGAAGTTTGGGCATTATGCTAGACAATGCCCAAACAAGAAAAGAAGAAACAACAGATAACAACTTCAACAAAGATTGATAAATATGTTGTTAGATTTGAGAGAGACTTTTCTCTCTTTGCTGGTGCTTGTGTAGAGAAGGCATCATCCATCACCAGCAGGGACATTGGGGATCACATGGAGCATTCCATGATTGTTGGGCATTCATTGGGTGCTTCCACCACTTCCTCCACTCGGTACATTGATAGTGGAGCTTCTTGTCGCATGATAGGTGATCGAGGCATGTTCACCGAGATTTCAGAGACAGGCTTGGAGTTGGAGGTTGTATTGGGCAATGATAAAGTGGTGAGAGCAGTTGGGCGTGGGACATTCCACTTTGATAGGGAGTCCATGTAGCCTATGTTTTTGAGGGATGTTTTGTATGTTCCTGGGCTGAAGAAGAACCTTGTGTCAGTTTCCACGATTGAGGACAGAGGCCTTAGGGTATATGTCCTAGATGAGAAAGTTCACATCTTTCCTAAAGTAGAGGGTCCACCTGCTTCAAATGAGATTGGAGTTAGATGTGGGAAACTATACAAGCTTCTCTTCCAACCACATCATGCACTGTCACAGACTCAGAGCAACAGTGAATTGTTTGAGTTATGTGACAGGAAGATGGCCCACCTTCATCATTCAGCTTTGAGGATGTTGAGAGACATGACCACATGTTTGCCATATTTCAGTACAGAGCAGAGTGGTGTATGCAGAGGGTGTGCTTTGGGAAAGTACACCAAGACTGCTTTTTCGAGCAGTGACATCAAATCAGAGCGAGTGCTTGAGTTGATTCATTCATATTTATGTGGTCCTATGTCTTCTGCCTCATTGACATGTTTTGAGTATTACATTACTTTCATCGATGACTTTTCCAGGAAGACCTGGATCTATTTCCTTAGAAGCAAGAGATCAAAGGAGGTCTTGTTTTGGCTCCAAGAGTTCAAAGCTCTTTTGGAGAACCATACAGGAAAGAAGATCAAGTTCCTCAGATCAGATAATGGGGGTTGAGTATACTTCTCATGCATTTGATGAGTTTTGTAGACAGGAGGGGATCAGGAGACAGTTCCTTATACTCCACAGCAGAATGGAGTGGCTGAAAGGAAGAATCGCTCGATAGTGGGTGCAGTTAGGGCCATGCTGCATGATCATAGTCTTCCTTTCTTTCTATGGGCAGAGGCCTGTAGTACTGATGTTTATGTGCAGAACAGAAGTCTGCACCGTTCCTTGGGGTGCAAAACTCCTGAGGAGATGTTCACTAGGAAGATGCCTGAGATAGGCCACTACCACATTTTTGGATGCCTTACATACTCACATGTCCCTTTTGAGAAGAGGACAAAGTTGGAGGCTACTGGAGAAAGGGGTATTTTTGTTGGATATGACAAGACTTCGAAGGCTTTTTGCATTTACCTTCCTGCACAGAGGAAAGTTATCGTGAGGAGGGAGGTGAGATTTGAGGAGCGAGCCTTCAGAAGATCTCAATATTCTGAGATAGATGAGCAGCAGAGTACTCCACAGGTGACACCATCACAGAGTTCAGCGAGTCAGGGCACATGGTCACAGGTTACAGATCCATCAGTTTCAAGGACTCAGTCTACATGGACTTCTGGTACAGGGACATGTTTTCAAATCACAGGTTCACAGGTTACACCTTCAGGTGATTCAGATATACATAGTACAAGTTCAGGTTCATTAGGGACAGGATCTCAGACCATTGGTACTTCTTCAGGGAGACATTCGTTTGATGAGGATGTAGAGGAGGGTCTGCCATAGGATGCTTCTTCCAAGAAGAGAAAGCCAAGTTGGCTTAGGGAGCTTGTGAAGGAAGCATAGGAGTCTGTGGGACCACCCAGGAGGGAGGTCAGAGAGAGCAAGGCACCTCAGATATTTTCCAGCTATATGGCACAGGTGACTAGCTTGCGTGAGTCCGAGCCTACTACTTATGAGGAGGCTTTCGTACACCAGGTTTGGCGAGATGCCATGATGGAGGAGTACAATTCCATCATGAAGAATGGGGTGTGCGAAGTTGTTCCGATACCATAGGGGAAGTCAGTTATGACTTCCAAGTAGCTCTACAAAATCAAGCATGTTGCAGATGGCAGCATGGAGAAGTACAAAGCTCGGTTTGTAGCGTGTGGGTTCTCACAGAAAGAGGGAGTTGATTATGATAAGACCTTTGGGCCGGTTGCTAGATTTTCTTCGATCAGATCAATGATCTCCGTCGTGGCAAAGATGGGTTGGAGGGTCCATTAGATGGATGTGAAGACTGCTTTTCTCAACGGTCTTCTATAAGAGGAGGTATATTTGGAGCAGACACGAGGCTTTGAGAGTTGAGAGAGATTCTCATGTATGCAGGCTGAAAAAAGCCTTGTATGGTCTGAAACAAGCCCTCGGGCTTGGTACTCGAGGATTGATTCCTATTTGCTTTCGATTGGGTTTCGGAAGAGTGAGGCGGATCCCAACCTTTACTACATTGTGGTTGGTGGTGTTTCACTCATTTTTCTACTGTATGTTGATGATTTGTTCATTACTAGAGGAGAGCACTTGATTGATGCATGCAAGAAGGATCTTGCTTCGGAGTTTGAGATCGCTGACCTTGGGTTGATGCACTACTATATAGGCATGGAAGTATGGCAGGAGGATGGACGTATTTTCTGGGCGCAAGGAAAATATGCTGCAGATGTTCTGAGGAGATTTTGGATGGAGGACCGCAGACCTATGTCTACACCCATGATCACCAACTAGAAGAAGCTTTATGCTTTTGAGGGAGAGTTGGTGGATCGTTCTTTGTTTCATCAGCTCATTGGTTCATTGATGTATTTGGTCAACAACAGACCAGATATGAGTTTTGTAGTGAACACTCTCAACCAGTTCATGGTGGAGCCCAGGAGAGTGCATTGGGTAGTTGCAAAACATATTTTGAGATATCTTGCTGGGACTGTAGATTATGGTCTGGACTACAGGAGGTCAGGTGGAGTGGACTTGGTTGGCTTCACGGATTCAGATTGGGCAGGCAGTGCTTCGGACCGGAAGAGCACTTTCGGTTGTTGTCTCAGGTTGGGCTCGTCTGTTGTGTCGTGGTTCAACTGTAAGCAAAAGTCCGTTGCTTTGAGTTTTGCAGAAGCTCAGTACATGGCAGGCAACCAGGCTAGTTGTGAAGCATTGTGGCTTCGCAAGTTCATGGTTGATTTATTTGGTCAGCAGTTGGGGCCTACTATCATTCACTGTGACAATCAGAGTTGCATCAGGCTTTCTGAGAATCCATTGTTTCATGACAGGTCCAAACACATTGAGATCAGATACCACTTCATCAGAGATTATGTTTAGAGAGGAGCTGTTGAGCTACAGTACATTGCTACAGATGAGCAGGTGGAGATATTCTCACGAAGTCTTTGGGAAGAGGAAAGCACATACATTTCAGAGACAAGATGGGAGTGGTGAAAAACACCTTCCTCGGTAAGAGGGAGTGTTGATTTTTTACCTAGAGAAGTGTTTGTTCACTCATGCCTTCGGGTGGACAAGGACACTTTAAATGTGGTCCCTAGCCATTTATAAAGTGAGATTAACTTTATTGATATAAAGTCACTTTATAAATTAAAAGAGAGTAATAAAGTCTTAAGTGACTTTAATGAGATTATTAAAGTGGGTGTATAATAATGTCTCACATTTAATATTTAAAAAGTCATTAATTGATTTTTAATGAGAAAAAGGTGAGATCTGATCTTGGCCCTAGGATCTCATCTAATCTCATCCATTGGATTTGAGGAGGAAGTTACTCACACAAAAAGGGCAAGGGAAAGGAAAATTGGATTCACTTTCTAAGAGAGATTTTGAGGGAGGAGCAAGAGAAGAAACTAGGGTTTGAAAAGATTTCATTCCTCAATTTTTTTTGAGAGACAAAGAGAGAAATTTTCTACAAAATTTCCAGAGACAGGAAGAGGAATCTTTGGGCACATTTCCTAAGAAATATTTTGCAGCAGGAACGTTTTCCAAGGCTGTTCTGTACAGTCCGTACAATACCGTACATGTACATATTTCAAGGGATGATGTACAACATTTAACGTTGTCCGTACAAGCACGTTTTTCGAGATAGAAGGCATAGTTTTTGACGCAAGGAAACCAGGCACAAAACCAGGCACAAATTTCGAAGCCATACAACAGTCTGTATAGCCACACGTGTGGGCCGTACAACACAGAAATTGAGGCAGTCCGTACAAATATTCTTGACACGTATTTTGAGATGAAATGCTAAGATAAGTATTGTTGATTTGATTTTGTAAATTTGCCTGAGAATAAAATTAATCTCTCTGAAGAAGAGGTTTTCCCTTTGGGGTTTTTCCTGGGTCAATTTGACTAAAAATTTGAGTGTTTAAGTTTCATGTGTGTGGCTTAAATTAAATTTATGAGTAAGAATTTAGGGCTACCATAAATTTTCTGAATTCAAAAGAAGAAAGAATTCTCATGTGTTTTATGTTTTTAGTCATAAATTATAAATTTTTTATGCGCATGCTAACATTGGGGTTTGCGCATTAAACAATGAAGAACTGAAACTGAAAGCGGGTTGGGGTACTTGAAATTTTTCAATAATAATAATAATAATAATAATAATAATAATAATAAATACATAATATATAAACAACCTATAAATTAATAATTAAGTAAATATTACTATTATTGTAAAAGACGACACGATTCCTCCCAATAGGTTTCTAAGCCATANCAATTGTAATTATCATCATCTATCTATTTATTCATACTCATATATATATATATATATATATATATATATATATATATTTCAGCAGATATGGAAGTCAACCTCGCTTCTTAACCTGTGAACCGGATTTGGTTCTTGACATCCAGTTTTAGACTTTTTTTCAAGATAGTATCCAATCTCAGAGTGGAAGGCAGATTGGATGGTGCTACAAATTTCAGATCTTGGAAGACCAGGATACTCTTTGTTTTGGATAAAAATGAGATTCAAAATTATGTAAAGAAAGATGTCTTAGAACTAAAATATGCTGAGGAGAAAGCCAGGCACAAGAAGAATGAAGAAAAGGCTAAGAGGATCTTGATAGATTCCATAAAGGATCATTTGATTCCACACATTGTTGAGTTGAAGAATGCTAAAGAAATGTTTGATGCCTTGCTTGGATTTGTTAGATTTTATAGATAATAGTATAATTTCAATTACATCACAATAATAGGATTACTAAAAAAATAACCAAGCACTGAAACAATAGACACAAAGATTTGACCTGGGAAACCACAAAGGGAGAAAACCCAACAACCTTCTAATATAGATAATTAGTTCAAAGAATAATGTACATCCAAATACATAGATCACATATATAGCGGAAAGATAAACCCCAAGAATATAAGAGAAACTTCTTCAATGATAGAGAACCCTAGAATAACTTTTTCTTATAGCAATAGCGAACTTCTCTCTTGCTTGGAGCGAACTTGCTTGGTAAGAATGAGTGAGGTGTGTACCTGGTTAACTGACCATGTGTGTATCTGCAAGAACCACTTGGTCCCAAACCAAGTATCTGTCTGGTCCCAGACCGAGAGATCTTTGCCTCAACCTACAGGACCTACTTGGTCCTCGTGACCAAGAAACTGTTTGATCCCAGACTAGAATACCCTAGAGACACATAGAGGCCCAACTACATGCTAGGGACTTTGCCATGGCATCAATTTGCTTGGTCCCAGATCAAGAACCCCAAAAGACTGTTGGGGGCCCGAGGGTACCTTCTAGGGACTTACTTTGCTTGGTTAACTGACCAGGAACCCTAGTTAACTGATTAGAGTAGCATCCTCCCCGAGAATGGGTCTCGCGACTGCATTATCTTTAACACTCCCTCTCCGCAAGAGAGTCATTCTCAACAATACTAAGGTTGACAGAGGTTTAGTCAATACATCAGTAATTTGTCTTCCTGACAGAGCATACTGCACAATGTACTTGACATATTGATACATCCTCTCGATGTATTTTGACCTGCCATCAAATATATGATCGATTCACTTGGAAGTTGCAATTGACTTCCCTTGATAGCTGAGAATCACTTTCCACATGTCATCTTTCCAAACCTGTTGTTTGGGTGCCTCATAAGTGGAGGAACCTGAATCAGTGACATGACTCACACTGAAGCACCCTTGAAGCCTTTCAATAGGATTCTCAAGGAGATCAACTGAAGGCTTCTTGGCCTTCTCCCTCTGCTTCTCTGAGCGAGATGACTCATAGACTTCCATATCTGAGTCACTAGAAAAGTCCCTGGAGTGATGGAAGATCACATCTTTACTTTCTTTTTCTGCAATTCCACTTTGCTGGGGATTGAAGAGCACAGTGGGCTCCCTCTTGATCTCTGAATTTTGACAGGGGTATAGATGTTTAATAGCATGTCTTGGAACCTTATAGAGGTCACCTTCACGGACTTCGATCACAACCAAATTTCAGTCAATATCCCATACAAAACACAAGGTTTTCTCAGACCTAAAACACGAGCCAACACACTTAAATAGTGCAGCAGAGGTCTAGGGCCACTCAGGAAGGGACACTGCTGTTTCTAGCAGCCTCAAATGATTCACAATATGTTCCAGCAAATGCACAGTCCACTAAACATGCTCATCAAAGATTACAACATCCCTAGAGAGGCTGATAAAAAAGTCATGACAACCCTACAAAGAGTTGAGCAAAAGACATGGCCTGCCCTAGCAGGCTGGGAGATGGCCACAACAAGCCTGCAGTGGCTGAACATAGGACACGACAGTCCTACTAAGGCTGAGCAAACATATCACAACAACCCTAGCAGGTTGAACCTAGTCACAAAAGTCCTACCAGGTTGAGATGGGGTTACGACAGGAATTAACAGGATGAGAAAGACGACCTAGCTCTAGCAACAACAAGGAGGTCACGACCTAGTTCAACTAGCAGTAAGGAGGTTATGACCCAGTTCAACAACAACATGGAGGTCACAACCCAGTTCAAACAACAGTAAAAACCCTAGACTTCAAGCAAAGGAGCAGTAACGAACCTTAGAGTAGACAAAGAAACAAATCTCTAAACTTCTCTTGTCAAGATACACAAAAAGAGGTTTAGGTCTTGAATTTATAGTCTTGACATGCCTTCTAGAGGGGTCACCCAACTAACCCTAGTTTTTAGGAGAGTTACCAAACAAAACATAAAGTTAAGTTGAGTTAGGATAGGGTACAAGGTCAATATGTCATAACAATAGGGTGAGTCATCATAACAAAAGGGTCAAGGTACCATACTAGTAGGGGGGTGCTAGCATAAGGACCAACAAGGTTCAACACAAGACCACAAGTTAACAAGATGGGTCATAACAAAGTGGGAAAACAACACCTACACCCACAATACCAAGGTGTACCAATCAAGGTGGGGAAACAATCCTTTTACCCACAAGATCAAGGTATACCAATCAAGGTGGGTAAACAACTCTTTGACACACAAGACCAAGGATTTAGTCTTTCTCTCCCAAGGTATATTGTCCACACATGTTCCATAAAATAACTGTGAGTTTTATCATCACCGTATAAGGAAGGTCCAAACTGGATGATGTGATCCTCTGGTCTTCCATGCTGCTCTTAAAGGTCAAGTGCTAGTGACATCATCAAGGGATGGCGAGTCCTTGAGAAACAACCTAGCAATAACCATTTAGGAGAAGAGGACATCACACATCATCATCTTGGGCAACTGACCAAGATCCACCTGATTAATTGATCAAGTGTGTATCTGCAGGAACCACTTGGTCCCAAACCAAGAATCTGCCTGGTCCTAGATCATGAGGTCTCTGTCTCAACCTGTAGGAACTGCTTGGTCCTCGTGACCAAGAAACTGTTTGGTCCCAGACCAGAATACCCTAGGGTACGTTCTAGGGACTTACTCTGCCTGGTTAACTAACTAGGGTGCCATCCTCCTTGAGAATGGGTCTCGCAGCTGCATTATCTTTAACACTATCCACCTGTTATGAACCTCAGCACACCCCCCTCATGCTTTATTTTTCATTTCATTGTTGAGAATCAATTTTTCCTCGGAAGAGCATCCATTGGCTACCATATTGGAGCAATTTTACTCAAGAGAAGGAGAAATTTTGTTGTTTGAAGGCTGGAGCAAGGGGGTGAAGAGTCAAGACTAGAGTAGGGGGTTTACTAGCCGGAGCAACCATTTTGGCATTTACTTGGACAAATTGAGATTTCCCTTGGACCGTTTTAACATTTCCTTGAGCAGCTGAGCACATATTTTGCCATTTTGGTGGTTTTTTAGTTTTCCTTCATCATTTCTTCATCCAACAGTGTGGAGGTAGGGACAACAACATTCATACATGCTGTTTTAAAATCTATGTGTATCTGTTTTACTCTTTTCTTGTTGTTTTTTAAATTCAGTGCATGTAAAATAAGCTTTACTCCGGTGTTTCTAAATTTATGTGCATGGGTTTTAGTGTTTTAGCTGTTTTGCAATTATTGGGTTACACATTTTTTTTTGCTGTCAATGCTCATTTACAGCCTTTAAACCCTGGATGCAGGTTGCCAAAAACTAAAATCCATTTATAAAAGTCAAAAACCAACAAACAATAAGTCATTCCAACGATAGTTACATATATTGTGTTGGTGACTATATCGCTGCTGGTCCATAATGTAACTTATCGGCAATATCGGGGAAATATCGACAAATATCGAGAAACCTCAAAAAAATACAAAAATAACCATATATATATATTTTTAACATCTAAAGCAACAACAACATCAAATAAACATGTTTCTAGATAAATATGAATATACAACTAATATATAAGATGCATAAGATGTCAAATTGCGTCTCACGATCACGTATCGACACAAAACTGAAAATTCTGAAATATGTTCCTGATAGATTGATGGAAGATCACATCAAATGATCAGAATAAATGTATCTCCTGAGATGAATCTTTATGACCCATGAGGCATCTAGATACTACAGAGTACAATGATAAATAATAGTAATCATCGATCCCATCTATGCCTTTTACGGGTAAGGGGCACCAATCTTCCTCTGGAAACAACAGGTGGTCTTGTAGGTGTTCTGGATGAGCCCAGGGTCGAATTGGAAGCTTCAACTGCTCGAGCTATGGTTGAAGGTAATGGGGCGGAGGTGGAAGCCAATGCGAGTGGTCTCCTCCCATAACTGCATATCATCAAATCATTGCCTATATTGGGACTCTATTAAATTATTAATCAATAACACCTTATGTCCCCCTCTGCTAGGCTCTAGCCCTTGCCTCCTTCTTGAATCTCGAAGTTGATCCTCCAAGGACATTAGTCATCACCCTTCAATTTTGATGAAACTTCCTAATCTAATCATTAAAATAAGGTAGAAAAAGCTTCCCATGCTTAATTAGTGATTTTGCTTGAATGAAGGGTACATTTTTATTAAGTTCACAACAAAGGAGTTCAACAGTCAGGATCACCAACATGAAGTCACATAGAGGGGTTGATGTGCTGGATTAAATGCCAATCCCATACCCTTATACATAATAGAATCCAGTGGAAATGTTGGAACTTGGAATCCTGAAATCCTGAAAACTATTAATTCTGTTGAATTGTGAATAGGATCTAAAATTCTAGTTTTTGTATATGAAGTCCAATGAGGTTGGAACCACTCTCAAATATCCTGAAACAATTAATTGCAATGTTAAAAATTGAAGTAAAATGATAGAAAATGAAAGATAAGGAGAATGTTGCTTTTACTTTAAGAATTTAATGTTATCCATTATTACACCACCAGACTGTCTGGTTTTGGTTCAGTTCTGATAACACTGCCAAAAATTGAGCCCGCTGCAGCCTGCTTCAGTTCCCAAATTCCATGTGTTTTTGATCTACAGGGCAATATTTTCCAAAAATCGCAATATATTCCCAAAATGTCGTGACAGATTCAATATATCGTGATATATTTACAATATTATATATATCGCGATTTTTTAGGGATGATATCGCCCGGGGGAATGACTCGCGATATATCACGATATGGGCGATATATCGTTTATATATGTAACTATGATTCTAATGATAAAAATGGCGGTGACAGTGATTTTGATTATGATGCCCAAGCAGAGGGTGAAGTTGGGAGTGGGACACAGATTGGGAGTAGGGGTGCAACAACCACTTCATCCATGTCTCATTATATGCGTAGCCAAGCCAATGGAAACTCAACAAGGGCATTAGTTGAATATGCAAAGGGGGCACATGCGTAGCCAAGCCAATGGAAACTCAACAAGGGCATTAGTTGAATATGCAAAGGGGGCACATGATCCCCAAAAACCACTTTTATTATATGCAACCAAAGTATCTGAGTCCCATTCTAACATAAATGCAACAAAACGAAGTGGTGGGTCACGTCATTGGACATGCAATGTTTGTGGCCATCATTGGGATGGAAGTTACAGTCGAGTTAGGCAACACCTTTTGGGTATAGGTGGAAAAGGGGTTAATATATGTACAAAAGTTTGAGCTTTTGAGGATGCAAATGGTTACGGATGCAAAGGGCACCTTCTCTAGCCATAATTTCATGGCCCAGGCTAAATGTGGAGGTAACTTCTAGTTCCAAAAGGAAATCTAGAAGTACAGCATCCATCCTTATGCCTCCACTCTTGAAAAAACTAGATGTATGTAGGATTTTTTAAAATTTTGCAGCATATATCAGACATAAGCATACATCTCTACCTAAGTAAGGATCACTGAAGGTAAGACAATCACAGAGACAAAACCAAATTACCCTTGGAAACCCTCTTGGGGTAGAAAACATGACCAAAACTTGTCTTGATATTCTTCAACAAAGTACAATACCAGTACGAGACTTATTCAAATTAGAGTGCTAAAACTACACTTGTTTCAGCACTTACAAGCATCATTAGCTGCTGATAACATACTTGAAGTCAACCTGATAATGATCTCAAAATTGACTGTCAACTATAGTAGCCTTGTCTTCACTACTGTAGTAACCTTTCCTTCACAATTGTGGCAGCCTCATCTTCACAACTGGAGCAACCTCTTCTTCACTACTGTGGCAGACACTTCTTCACTACTCTACTGTGGCAGACTCTTCTTCACTACTGTGGCAGACGCTTCTTAACAACTGGAGCAACCTCTTCTTCACTACTGTAGAAGCCTATTCTTCAATACTGTAGCAACCTTGTGACAATGGTAACATCAGAAGATACAGAGTATAAAACAACCTTCTCTTGGCAAGAAACTTTTCCAAGATTGTATGTTCAAATGGTGAGGGGCAGCCTCCTTTTATACTTGGGCTTGGCTTCCCTAAGCTGCCCCCTAGGACCCTTTGACACTTGGCAAGAGCTTTTGACACTTGGCGGGAGCTTTTGCCACTTGTCATGAGGTATTGACACCTGGAAGGAGCTTTTGAAACTTGTCATGAGGTATTGACACTTGACAGGAGCTTTTGACACTTGTCATGAAGTATTAGCACTTGATAGGAGCTTTTGATACTTGTCATAAAACCTTTTTATGTACATAAATTAATTGCATAAAAAAATAGCTTCCAAAGCTATATATATTTCAACATCGACCATCTCTTGTTACGACATCTTCATCCAGAATGAAGGGTTCTCATTCTTGTGCAATAGAACAAATTGTTATAGGGATGGCAGGCATGCTGAACTGTTATTACACACATGATGCCATTGGCAAAATCTTTTTTGCCAATGGCATTCCTTTCCATGTTAGTTGCTTTTCCTATTATAAGGAGATGGTTCGTGCAATTGCAGCATCAGGACCTTCATATATGCCACCAGGAGAGCATAAGTCGAGGACAGTGATTTTAGAAAGGTGAGTGTCCAATATCACTATGTAGAAAGAGAAGATGAGACAGACATGGGTGAAGGCAGGTTGCTTTATTATTATGGATGGGTCGACAAACATTTCCAAAGTCCACTTATCAACATCATAGTTACATGCATAGATGAGCCTTTCTTTCTTAGAGCTATTGATTGTTTTGAAAATCACAAAGATGTACCTTCCAATTTGAGCTTCTTGGGGATGCTATAGAGGAGGTTGGGGCTTCCAATGTTGCACGCGTTGTGATAGATGGAGCAACATTGTGTAGATCAGTTGGGTTATTAGTTTATAGTAGATACAACATATTTTTTGGACCCCTTGTTGTGTTTATGCACTCAACAATGCATCGAAAGATATTGCAAAAAAATAGTGGGTATGCTCCTTGGTGACAAATGCAAGAGATGTTAAGATGTTTATCTGCAACCACCACACCTCCTTAGTGATGTACATGGCTTAGTCAAAGAGGAATTCCTCAATCCCACAGACACTAGCTATGCCAACTATTATCTCTTATTGGAGAGGATGTTGGAGGTGCAATTAGCATTGCAGGACATGGTTGGCTTCAGATTGGAACAGGTGGACATAATCCAAAACAAATGAGGGGAACAAGGTTAGGCTTTGGGTATTGGATAATGATTGGTGGATAGACTGTCGTTATTTGGTGTCTTTCTTATGCCCTATAGTTAAGGTCATTTGCTATGGGGACTCAGATTCTCCTAGTCTTGGAGAAATCTATGAGACTTTTATAGCATGTTGGGTCAAGTAAGGGTGACCATTCATGAGAAAGAGCCCTCCTTGGAATTATTTACGACCCAGATTCGACCCATGATTTAGCGTAGATGGGATCAAATGAACACACCTTTGCACATGGCAACATATGCACTTAACTCAAAATGGTATATTGAAAGGCTTGCTAGATTTGCTCCAATTGATGATCCAAAGATCAAGAAGTGATTTTGAGCTTCCATTACAAAGATGTATGATGCAGTTGAGGCAAAAAAAATTCGAAGACAGTGGATTAATTTTGCATGTCTCAATGGTGTTAGAAATTTATAACTTTTGGAGGTCTTCCTTGTGATTTTTGGGTGTGTTGGTAATGGGGGGGACTAAGTTGTTGTCCTTAGTCTTTTTATTTATGTAAAGTGTGTTACGTAAATAAATAAAGTTTTTACTTCATAACTTTCAAGTTGTGGGTCCCATAATTTTTATTTTATATTTATTAATGTGCATTTATTATGAACCCTTGATCATAAGATGTAATCCTAGCCCTTAATGAGTTAGTTAGGGTTAGTTGAAGAAAAGTGAAGTATAAAAGTGTACTTATGGAGGAGAAGAAACCACAATGTTTGGAGAGAGAGATAGAGAAGAAGTCCAACTTTGATTTCTACTTTGAATGAGGGTGCAGGTTCCAAGTAAGTCAGATGGCACAGTTTTCAAGGCAATATAAATGCTGCTAACAGTCGGTACAACTTGATATCCAGTCTGAAAATCGACCCTACAACAGTTTTCTAGAGGCATGAATCCCAAGGAACATTTTTGGCATGTGTGGTCACAGTTATCGAGACAAATAGAAAGGTATTCTGCTGTGACAACACCTCACAACACTTTTTTCCTGGCATGTGTGGGCTGAAATTGGTGGCACATGTGGGTGAATTGTTCTCTGGTATGTATGGCACGATTTCCAAGATCTGTTGGCTGAGATAAGTTGCCTGTTTATTACTTTTTTGATTTGTTGAAGTGGAAAAGCAAAATTTTTGAGTTGTAAGAAATTTTCAGACTTGCTCTTATTTAATAAAAATCTCTTTCAAAAGTTTTCCCAAGTGGGGGTTTTTCCTTGGTCATTGAACGTAAATCACTGTGTTAAAATTGCTGATGCTCAGAATTGGTTCAGTTGAAGTATTTAGCATGTGTATTTTAACTTTTTAAATCTTTAAGTGTTCATAAGATTAAAACCTTAGAGATGCTAAATGTTTGACAAAACACATAAATGAGACTTTTATTATTTTGTCATAAAATCTTCATGGTATCAGAGAAGGGCAGTAAGTAGAGATTTTATTATAGTGATTTCAGAGTTGAGGATTTTGTTTGTGACAGTCCTATAGTTGTTTTTGAAGTTCTTGTTGGTTGTTATAAGGAGTTAGTAAACATGATGAGCATCAAATATGAAGATAGGTTGGACGGGGTGTCCAACTCCTTGCCTTGGAAGGTATGAATATCTGTCGTGTTCAAAGAATGGAAAATATAGAAATTTGCCAACACTAATGTGACCAAGCCCACTGATAAAGATGAACTTCAAGAGCATGAGATGCTTGAGGCTAGGGCTCAAAGGGTTATCTTAGATGGGGTTAAAGGTCATCTTATCCCTCACTTGGTTGAGAAAAAGATAGCCAAAGATATATGGGATACCCTTACCCAGTTATTTGAAGCTAAAAATGAAAACAAAAAATGGTACTCAGGGACAAACTACATAACATTAAAATGACAAAGAATGACAATGTGACCTCCTATTTGACTAGAGTTGCTCGAGTGAAAGATGAGTTAGTTGCAGTGGGAGAGATCATTCCAGATTCAGAGGTAGTTCGGATAACCCTAAAGGGCTTTTTGAAAGAATGGGATGTGTTTGTCAAGTGCATTGTTGGGAGAGAGAAGCTACCTAACTGGAGTAGGTTGTGGGATGATTTTACCCAAGAGGAGATTTGGGCGGGATCTTGGAATGGCCAGACTATTGTTGACACAAAAGAGAATGTTTCCCTCACAACCAAAGCCAAGAAGAAGAAGAAGAAGAAGAACTTGAGCAAAGTCTGGTGTTCTCGTGCAACCAGTGTGGACATTATGCATCGAACTATTTGTAGAAGAAAGAAACCAAGGATGTTGCAGCATTAGCCTCGGTGGAGGAGTATGATGCTCAGTTTGAGAAATTGTTCTCTTTGGCATCCTTTGATTCCCGTGTGGGCAATTCCAATTTTTACGATACATGGATATTTGACAGTGGGTCAACTTGGCACATCATTGGCATATATGGAGTATTTCAGAGTATTGTTGAGATAGGTCTCGGGCTTTTCGTGGAGATCGATATAGGTAGTCCTGAAGCAACAGTGAGGGGAGTTGGAGCAATGCGGTTCCAACTGGCGTTTGATGAGTTTCTAGAGGTAGATGATGTCCTGTTTGTTCCAGGGATTAGAGTTAGTAGACTCTTAGCATCATCCCTGGAGGATGATGGATGTGGATTGTTTGTAAGATCTGGACATGTATTTCTCTATCGTGTGGGAAATCCAATTGGAACTACACCCATTCTACTTGGAGAAAGGAGGGACAAACACTATGTGCTGTGGGGGGAGATTGTATATCCAGGGTATGGTGGCTAGTTGTTTGAGTTAGAGTCTGAGGATGAGGCAAAAGCTGTAGGTGTTCAATTGATGCTTCCAGATGAAGAGAGTTGGTCTCTTCAGAGTATTGGCAGGAGGCTTAGCTAGTATGGTGTTGATGAACAAGTACATGAGACGAGAGCAGAGTTCAGAGTTTAGAGTGGTCTTTAGGCACTTGTCTCTGGGCCAGATTCCAGACCAGAAGGGAGCCGTAGCAGGGAACATGGGCCCACGTGGAGGAGATACAGACAATGTCAAAAGGACCTCCCTCGTTAGGAGGGAGTGCTAGAAATTTATAATTTTAGAGGTCTTCCTTATGTTTTTTGGGTGTGTTTGTCATGGGGGGGACTAAGTTGTTGTCCCTAGTCTTTTCATTTATGTAAAGTGTGTTATGTAAATAAATAAAGTTTTTACTTCATAAGTTTTAAGTTGTGGGACCCATAATTGAAATGTGCATTTAATTTTTATTTTATATTTATTAATGTGCATTTATTATGAACCCTTGATCATAAGATGTAATCCTAGTCCTTAATGACTTAATTAGGGTTAGTTGAAGAAAGGTGAAGTATAAAAGTGTACTTAGGGAGAAGAAGAAAACCACCAAGTTTGGAGAGAGAGATTAGAGAAGAAGTCTAAAGTTGATTTCTACTTTGAATAAGGGCACAGGTTCCAAGTTAATCATATGGCACAGTTTTCAAGGCAATATGTATGCTGCTAACAGTCTGTACAGCCTGATTTCTAGTCTGAAAATCGACCCTACAACAGTTTTCTAGAGGCATGAATCCTAAGGAACATTGCTGGCACGTGTGGGCACAGTTACCGAGTCAAACATAAAGATATTCTGCTGAAGTTTCAGTACAGTTTGTGTTGCTCACTGTTGGCACAGGTTCCAAGGTTAATGACAGCACCGCACAACACTTTTCCTGGCATGTGGGCTGAAATTGGTGGCAGGTGTGGCTGAGTTCTCTGGTTTGTATGGCACGATTTCCAAGATCTGTTGGCTGAGATAAGTTGCTTGTTTATTGCATTTCTGGTTTGTTGAAGTGGAAAAACAAAATTTCTGAGTTGTAAGAAATTTTCAGACTTGCTTATTTAATAAAAATCTCTCTCAATGGTTTTTCCCAGTGGGGGTTTTGCGCTGGTCATTGGATCTAAATCACTTTGTTAAAGTTGTTGATGCTCAAAATTGGTTCAGTTGATGTATTAAAGTGTTCATACCCTAAGCATGTGTATTTTAACTTTTTAAATCTTAAAGTGTTCATAAGTTTAAAATCTCAGAGATGCTAAGTGTTTGACAAAACACATAAATGAAACTTTTATTATTTTGTCATAAAATCTTCAAATTGTCCCTTCGACAAGCTTAATGCGAAGGAAGATTGTAATGACTTAGGCCAAGAAGACCCCATTGGTTGGTGGAGGATGCATGGGGATGATGCTCTAGAGATCCAATATCTTGCTACTCACATATTGTCTTAGATTGCTAGTTCCTCTGCAACAGAGAGGAATTGGTCTACATATATGATATAACTTCATCCACTTTATCAAGATGAATAGACTTACCTCTAGGAAAGCAGAGAAGCTAGTTGCAGTGCATAGTGCCCTACGTCTTGCACATAGGAGGACACTAGAGTATTGGAGGGGATCAACGACATAATGGGATGTAGATCTAGAGGATGATGCACATATAGATGAGAAGGGACTGGATGAGGCATAGCATGGTTGGTTGGTGTGCCGTTGGTCAATCATGAGGTGACTTTGACTCAGATAGTGGCACTCCCATCGATGGGCCTGATGTCTTCACGCCATGATTGCATGGGGAGGACTAGTGCATGGAACTATCTCCTTCTCTTTTGGTGATTTCTTTTAGCTACTTGTATTTTCTTTATTCATTGCCCATTGTTAGTTTTAGTTTAAGTTTTGACTCTAGAAGTAGATACTGTCATTGATGACCTTAGGGTGAGTCTTTGACGCATCACTCTTTTGACTCTTTAAATCTGAAGGTGTTTATGTGACATATCTATGATCCAATTTTATGATTTTACTATTTTAAATTTTTATCTACTGTTTCAGTTTATGTCTATTAATTCAAAGCTATAATGGAAGATGTGCATTTATATTAAATTTAGAATTGATCAATGTGAAATTCAAATACTCAAATGATAAATGATTCATGAATCAATAATGAATCGATGATCGTGTTTACATTGCACAATGACGAATTTACTATTTACATTTAGTATGTAAATGGTGATGGGATGAGGAATTTATAAGTTAATATGTTGGGTTTGTATTCTTTTAATAATTTTGGAAACCTCAACGTCTCCCCATCCCCTTAATTTTCCTAAAATTTTGGGGTGGTCTCCACACGTTCGCATGTGCGTTTTCCTGCTTCCATGCTCTTGTGGCCCGGAAAGTTGGTGGAACATTGCTTTAAAATCAATTTTCCCCTGAACACTTTTTTTATTAGAAGCAAATAATAGCATAATTTTTTCACTTTATAACTTCAAACATAAAAACCCTGCCATGTTAGGGTTTTAAGATGAGCCTGCAGTGATAACCAAGTGCAACAGTGGTGTTCATAAACACCTTCAAACAATGAATCACATCTTTGTAAGAAATCCCAAAGAGCACAATGCATTATTTGCGCAATGTCTATCTTGTGCATATCTAACGAGGCTAGAGCCTCACCAATAAATGGTCTCACGGTTTACCCCTAAGACCTCGAATTGTAGGATCACAATACCCACTAAAGTAGTTAACAATAAATGTACTGGTCCCAAAGGTCTGAGTTTCCAACAAACCCATGAAGTTGGGTGTACAACTTTACGTTAAATATTCCCATATGCGATTTATATTTTCTCTGCTAATCCAATGTTAACTCGGGGCCCTCCCCAGATTATTAAGCGAAGACAGATTCCTTTAATTGTGCAAGAAATAGTCACCTGACTGATTTTCTAGTCTCAGTATTAATATAAACTTCTAAATTTTGAGCACTCTTTAACATAGTAGTATGTCAGAAATATGACCCTTAAATCACACGAGTTGCATTCTAATCATATATTCATTCGATAAAGAAAGGATTATGAAATTGGTTTCATTTTTAGTTTGTGGTGAATGATTACTATGACCATGATTTGCAAGTCTAGGATTTTTTTCATTTAGCACAATATTTTACGTTAATGACAAATGTGGAAGCACCTAGACTTGGGGTACACACATGATATTTTTGTCTGCTCTTAAGATACTTCTACTAAGGATAGACAATCCTATGGTTATAATCAATGCAGGTATGCAACAAGTGATGACGTTGTGGAACTCAAAGGGAAAGTTGCCTGTGAAATTAGCAGTGCTGATGAATTAGCTCTTACAGAACTCATGTTCAGTGGTGTGTTCAAGGATGCCACAGTTGAACAATTGGTTGCTCTTTTGTCATGTTTTGTCTGGCAAGAGAAATTGAAAGACAGGCCAAAACTAAGGGAGGATCTTGAAACTCTCTTGTCTCAGTTACATGACATTGCCCGAAGGATAGGAAAAGTACAGCTTGAATGCAAGGTAGCACCATCTTTCTTTTCTGTATTGGCATACAAAAATTATGCCATTTATTCCAAAGTTAATTCAACTGCTAAGCAGGTGCTTGGAAGGAACTAATTTCTGTTTTCTGTCTTGCTTTGTTCCTTGCAGGTGCAAATTGATTTGGAAGCCTATGTGAACTCTTTCCGTCCAGATGTTATGGAGGCAGTTTATGCTTGGGCAAAAGGGGCAAAGTTCTATGAAATAATGCAGATTACAGAGGTCTTTGAGGGTAGTTTAATTCGTGCCATTCGAAGACTGGAAGAAGTTCTTCAACAGCTAGTACTAGCATCAAGATCTATAGGAGAGGTTCAGCTAGAATTAAAATTTCAGGAGGCTATTACAAGAATTAAAAGAGACATTGTTTTTGCTGCATCATTGTACTTGTAGACTAATGTTATTTATAAAATTCGGAAAGTGGTTTAGTAATATAGTTCTTTTTCTAATTGTTATGGGGACTGATTATGTTTAAATAATGACTGTTTATGGTATTGACGAAGCTATAGATTTATTTAGAACCCTTACAATAGAAAACAAAGGCATTCCCATGGTTATGGTATTGAATAACCTTATTTGTGCACTTATGGCTAATGTAAATATTAACGTGTTGTGTATGTATCGACAGTCTTGACAGATCAGCTACTCTAGTCTTAATATAGGTGCTTAACATAGGTGCACTTAATTTATGGGTACAATATATTGCCCTGACAGCTGGGAACTATGCCAGACTATAGATTGGTTGTACCAAACACATTTCCTACACAATCATGTTTGTTATGCCGCCCCAACACACAAGCTGTTTGTGCACGTGTTTCAAGACCTGGTTATTATGGTGATTTTTTAATCTTATATAACATTTTTACTGTAAAAATTATTATATTGACGAAGTTATAGATTTATTTAGCACCTTACAATAGAAAACAAAGGCATTCCCATGGTTATGATATTGAATAACCTTATTTGTGCAGTTATGGCTAATGTAAATATTGACATGTTGTGTATGTAAACAAGAACATTGGTGTACATACTGTGCTAAATATATATGGAAAACAAACTTATTCTAGATGATATACTAAAATTTCATACTACGCTGCCTGCAATGGTGCTTGATCTTGTTCTTTGTTTCAGTTGGGGTCCTCTATCATCATGAACTCTATGCACCTTGCAACACAGAACATAGATGCCCATAGAACCAATGATGCGTATGCCTTGTGTCACAACGTTTTTTACTTTGATGTGGGGTGCATAGAGCTCACACCCTTTCATCTCATTATCGTCAAGGTCAAGATGGCCATGGGAGGTAGCAAATCTAAGAGAATTCCCAGGTCCCTGATTTTGTTGGCAAGCCCTTGAATTCACTGCTCATGGGCAATATGCAAGCGTCCAATTGCATAATCTGTCATTATACATTAACATCTTCTTTTGTCATAATTTGTGGTTCTCACTCTGTGTGTGTAGTTCATTTACATTATCAGTGACAATTTCACTAAAATTGTTGCTTCAATTCCGATTTCTTGCATGGAATTGTATATCCAATGCTCCAAGCTGGTGACGCAGGTGCCTAAAATGTGCATGCCATCTTGGAAGATCCATAGTTTCCTAAAAGTTGTGGGACTACATATAATATGCTTTCATGGTGGGATGACTTCATGAATCTTCAATCCTCAACTTTGTGTTTCGTTGATCTCCCTCATTAACGCTTTTGTTTGTTTTTCTAGTGAACTTGTAAGAAACCCATTAATTTGAAGGATTGGAAGAGTATCTTTCTTCCAGAAAGAGTTCTCGAAAGGATGAGGTTTCACAAGATATGATCAAACTTCATAGCTTTATGATAATCATAGTCAAGTCACACACTCCAACCCAATGTTTTAAAAACCAGTGGGACTAGAATTAGAACCAATCAAGGACCAAATTGAGCCTCAAACGCTCAAGGATCGGTTTCTTATTGAACCAACCGATTCAATACAAAACTGACACGATTTAGTATGGAGCTGGTTTGAACTAGTCAGGGATATATTTCCTATAAAGTTTGATTTATTCTTTTCTTTTTTGATTCATTTTGTATAGTAGTAGGGGTTTGAGAGCAAAGGAGAGATTCAATGTCTTCCATTGAGTTGAAGAGGGAAAAGTAAGTGTTGCCATCATCTCTAGTGTATTTATTGTGGAGTGGGGACTGATCCATTGATACTATGCGGAACAAGTGGAAATTGCGGAAAATGAACTTATAATCGTTGTCGCCTTGAACCCTGCAGTGGCTCGTGGAAGTTGAAAATCCTCAGAATAACACTGCGAATCATTAACATCAATAATAGTCAAATGGAGAGGATAAAATCATAATTTGTTTAGGTTATAACATGTGGACTTAGAGCAATGAAGAGTCAATAAGATTATAAAAAAATGATGTTAACTTAAATAAATTTTTTGTACATGAGTTATGGAGTTCATCTTGGGAGATAAGTTCATTTAAGCAATGAGTCCAATTTGAGTAAGAGTTTCTAATGTTTGGAGTCTTGGATTTACATTGATGTAGATGAACATATCTTTTTTCATTAAGATTTTCACATTTTATGTATATTTTAGCAAATTGGTTCATAAACTATAAACTGTCTAATTTTGATTGGACACTCCATTGATTCTGAGTCCAATTTTGACTTTTAAAATATCGCTTTTACCACATTCCCTATTGTGAGCTCCTTGATACAGCATGGGCTTTGGAAAAACACTAGAGCTTATGCTACATTTTTTATTGTGATCCCCATATCCTTGGTGAAACTCATGAACTATTTTCCTCTTGATGGGAAGAAGACTCAACCTTTGCTTCATCTCCCAAGATTGTCATTGGCTACTTGATTGTAAAAGCTCACTTCCTAAATCAACTGTCCATTTTTTCTTTGGTGCAAATTGTGCTTTTGGCATCTTTGAAGAGCCTGGCTTTAGATTGATATCGATAGTTTGGTTTGGTTTCCCTCGCTTCCTTTGGTTTTGTCTAGCCATATCAAGTGCCTTTGGCTACGACACCCTCCATTTTTAGTGTCACAATTGTGAACACTATTTCACTTGCCCTTGTTTGGATATTGAAAAACTATGCTATTCTTGGCTGTACATATCTTCCAAGAGATAAGGCGAGGTATCAATGTGCATAATTTTGCTAGAGGGTTTTCTTCTTGATGTTTGTGAAATTATATGTTTAAACCATGGATCTACAACTTTAACAATTTCTTTTTGTTACAACTTAGCAAATCATTTAATTGTAGAACTGAACATTAAAACTGAAAATACACTATCTAAGCAACTATAAATCATAGAGAGGACCACAACACAAGTTGCACAAGGATTTACCCAAGAAACCCCAATCCTTTGAGGAAAACCAATAATTTTTTGTCATCTTCTTATTGCAGGATTCATTAACAACAACACTACAGTAGTCCTCTGAATAAACCCTCTGGATCTGGACTAAAAACTCCTTGTAAAGACCTCTAGCCACAACCGATGGCTTTCTGAGACCAAACCACATTGAAGATGTCCCGAATCCTCTAAACAAACTGGATAGACAGGCTCTAGATCCACCCTGGATCCAAAAGACAACAAATAAGTAACTCTCCCTTGGAAAACTGTGATCTCAAACTTACATATGAACAACTCACTACAAGAGTAAACCTGCATGTTGCAGCTGTGATGATGAACTCATACTAAGTCTTCTTTTATAATCTCATACTCATGGAAATACCATGGGACCTCCAATACCATGGGGCACATAATACCATGGACCTTCTAATACCATTTACATGAGGTGTTATAAATCCATAATTACAAGACATGTATAGGAATCACCTTGAAGTACTTGCCAAGCTACCAAAATCTAACAATGTTGGGGGCTACTTCTAATCAAGAAAGCTATTGGACCAAGTTTATATGAAGTGTGTGAATAAGTGATTGGAAAGCTATCTCTCGATATATAAAATGGATTGAATTGATTGATGATACCAAATTACAGTGAGGTCATGTTTATATAATGCTTGGGCACCTTTCCATAAAGATGTGACTTATGAGTCACACAAGTAGAAAAAAAACAATACTTTTGCTATTCATATGAATAAAAAAGTACACATCACCAACTGTTTTGTCCATTACAAGGCATGAAAATAGTCCCAAAATACCCAACAGAAGGAGTGAACCAACCCTATATTGTAAAACTAGGCTCAATAGAAGAGACCCAACAAAAAAACATAACACAGGCAAATAAACCAAGCCTCCACTGATGGCAAGAAGACAAGAACCAACTATTATGTAATTTATCAAAAGCCACCAACAACATCGAGATAGATGGTAAAAAGAGCCTTTATGTTCTATTGAACCTTCAGTAAATTCCTCCCAAGGTAGGAGACCTTCATCCTGCACAAGAGCCTCCTTAGAAAGAGAATCAACTACAAAATTCAGCTCCCTAAAGATGTGATCAATACTCGGATCATTAAAAGATGCCAAGAGAATCTTAGTACTCAAACACCATTGACGAAGAAAGATAACCTGAAGAGAACACAATATTTTTGCTCAGTTCATGATTACCAAAGACTCCCCATAAATCTTTGAAGTATCGATACCAAAGGAGGCAACAAAGTTTGCAAGGCACCATAGTACCATAAGTTCTGCCTTAGTATTAGAACCCATCCCAGAGTTCATTTTCAACCGGAAAAAAGTGATCATCATTAATTTTCAAAAATATACCAGCACCACATTTGCCTCGTTGTGGTGCACCATCAAAATAACCTATAGTAGCTAAGGACCCAGGAATATCATGTATCTCTCTCGGGCTCCTATTCTTGATATCCATAGTAGCATTGTCTTTATAAATGCTAACAATTCTAAAACAACTGGCATACAAGTTCAGAAGTTTGTCTTCAAGTATTGCATAATTCCCAGTCTTCCAAATATCCCAACAAATGAAGGCTGGAAGAATCTTGTGTTCATGACTATTTTTATACCACTGGAAGAAATTCTCTTCGATTGAATCATTTCCCCAAACATGTGAGATATTTAAGGTATCACATACCGAATTTCAAGGCTGCAAACTGTAAGCACAATTTACAAATATATGATTTATAGATTCGTATTGAGCCTTGCAAAGAAAACATAGGCTTGGGCTTGTTACGCCCCAAAACTACTACAATGTTCCAGCGAAGATGAGGCTAGAGTAGGGGGTCAATTTTTTTTTATTGTACAGGCCAAGTGGGATTTATTCTGTGGATATTTGGTTTAGGAGTTGTTTACGCCTTGGATTGGACATGACATGCCCCCTTCGTTTCACTCTCAGAAGTGCCTAGCTTAATGGATTTGTTGATTGCCCCTTTGGTGTGATGGTTATCTCCATCATGCAGGGCTTTATGCCCATGATTTGGTGCTATGGGGCTTATGGGGGTGACCCACTGGGCAACATGCCCATCGTAGTTATTTGATTTACAAAGGTGATTGCGCTTTGTAAAGGATTGTTATCTCCTATTAGCACACCTTTTGCACCCACTTGGACATTTTTGTAGCATCCAGAAATCCTTGCTCCAACCTTCCTAGCCTAGTGCATCACCTTTCTAGCTATTGCGCACCAATTGAGCCTATAGTGTCTTGGAGGGGGTAGTTGAGGGACTTTCAACATTTTGGGGTTAGACGGGGCTTGACATTCCCCCTTGGCTCACTATTTCATAAGTAAAGCCATCTCCTAGCTTATTTTAGCTTATTATTGCTATTTTTGGGTAAAATTCCTTAGTTATGTAGAATTTACCCAAAAAATATTATTATTTTATTTTATTTTAGTACATGTAGGCTCAAATTAAATATTTGAAGATGGACTGGTATAAATAGACATCCTCTTCTCATTGTAAAAATATAAGATAAGGGTTCTAATATGAAATTATTTCTTTTTTTCCTACTCTGAGTCTTCTTGGTGATCCACACTTCTTTTGGTATATTTTTTTTGCTTGATGGTGGATGGATGAATGATCAGGCTTCTTTCTTGCACATGCTTGGTTGATGCTAGACTTGTTGGAATAACATATGCACACATGTGACCTAAATGTATCTTATTTGCTCATCTCTTGTTGAATGTTGGTGAAATAATGCTTTTATGTGGATTGAATGGTGGTTTATTGCTACATTTTCTCTGAATTATGGTTTTTTTTCAATATCCTATTAATTTGTATCAAGGAAACATCTTGCATAAGGGTTTCCTATTGCTTTTGGGGCCTTGGACGTCTCCATTTGCCTTAATTAAGCTCACCTACCGAAACCTAGAGGTTGCTAGGTGATGCCCTTGTTGCAAGTGCTAGAGGGACATTTCAAGAGAGGGACACTAGCCATGATCTCTCAAAACTCCAGGGGTTGAGACGATAATCATAAGTCTCTTCTCTTTCAATCCCTTTTACTCAAATTTTCAGCATTTATTGTATTATAATTACTTTGCACTTTTAAGCTAGTTAGTTGCATTTTTATCCCTAAAACCCTAAAAACCAAAAAACCCTAGAAAACCCTAAAAACTAAAACATTCATAACTCTAAAAATAGGCAGGAGTTTGTAATTTTGGTCCTCCCTACAATTTTTCCCTAGTGGATTTATCCGCGGATCTTGAAGGGCGTCCTCATTTTATGTATAAAAAGCCCTAAAAATCATATTGTCAAAAAATACCTAAAAATTCAAAAAATTCAAAATCCTAAAAATATTTGGAATTTACTAAATTTAGTCCACCCATCAATTTCATCCTAGTGGATTTTTCTATGAAATCTTTAAGGGTGCTCCAATTTGAGCACTTGCATTGGGAAACATGAAATTGTTGAAATTAAGGTTTCTACATGTGTTTTGTAGCTCTAAGTGGCTCAAAAGGTGCACCCTAGGCCACTTAACCTTATCTCCTCTAGAGTGCAGGTGCATTCCTTGGGAGGTGTGAAGCGCTTGCATGGGGATTCGTGAATTACATTGAAAGTTGTGATATTGATCGATAAACTGAACTAACTCCTTTACTCTGATTTATGTGTCTTTATCATTCATTGTTTGACTCCATATAAGGCACTAATCTCTGCTATAAAAGTTGTGGAAATATATTTGCTTGTTGGTGTTTGCAGATACCTAAAGAGGGCTCTCCCCTAGTTTTGGTAGTTACCCAATGTAGTTGAGAGATTAGGTTGAGGTGACATTTGGGCCTAATTCTCTCCAACATGCTTACCATTCACTAGAAAACCAACCACATTGTGCTGCAAGTCCAAGAATACTAGTTTGAATGGTAACATTTTTTTTGCGCCATTGCAAGGGAACATTTCAAGATACTTGAGGTGGTTTGATTAGGTCATGTTTTCACATCCTTGGCAAGAACGACATTTGGTAAGAAATATAGGTCTCTCTTGGCGACTCCTACTGAAGAAACTTAGAAAAGGCAGTCTACAACGATAAGACCAAGAGGTAGGCTTTGTGTTGTCTTTTGATAATATTTTGTTAAAGACTAACTTCTAGGTCATATCAAGCAACTCCAGTAAAGAAAGCAAGTTAAAGAAGTGTAATTCAAAGCAAGCAACCCTAACTATTAATAAGAAGAGGATATGGGGCTCCTTAAGTCTATCCTTAAGTATATACCCATATTTTGTAAATGTGAAGATACAGTTGCTGAGCACATTACGAAGTTCAAAGAAGTTCTTGTGGTATTGGGTATCACACACGAGGATATTAGAATGAGATTATTTGTATTGTCCCTAGTTTGGGAGGAGATCAGGATGTCGACGATTGATATGATATAATTCCTCCTAAGGGGATATGTTCCCTCTTACAACTAGTTGAGGCATTCTACAATAAGTGGGATCCCGATGTTGACAAAGAAATCTAGGAGATCATTACTTCCCTTCTTGAGAAGGGAGATCACATGGATATTTTTGAATAGATCTCAGAAAAGAATGAAGCGATCCTTGGTGAAGATCAAGCCTCAGAGGGTTTGCTTGAGGAAGCCATTGTTCAAGATCTAGTTGATGACATCCTAAGACTTATGGTAGAAGGAAAAGCTTCTCCTGAAGATGAATATGATCAAGATGTAAGAAATGAAGACGAGGAAGCCCTAGTGGAAGAAATTGAAGAATGTAAGGAAATGGTGAGTTTTCCCTACCATCATATTACAGTTTCTTATCATCATATCTCAGTTCTGTTGGAAGAAAATTACAAGGTTCTTGAAGATGATGATGATTGGAAGTTCATGGCTCCACCAATTTATGATTCCTCAAGACCTAATAGTATTGTTTATGAGCTATAACTGCCATTTATTATAGAAACACGAGTTGGTATTGACCAACGCAAGCCAGACTATTATACAGATTTAAAGAAAGATAAAGAAGTCTTAATCACACCATGGAAGGACATCAAAGAGATGGTCAATGAAATCCCAGTTGACCAAGATATGATTATTTCTTCTCCTCGTAGTATCAATGATGAGGATTGGATCAATCCTTTTGTGCTTACAATTAATCATGAAGCACCTCAGGAGGTGGGTCCTCTAGTTATTACAAACAATCACAATATGCAACTACTCCATACATGATTCAAATATTTTGGAAGGTACGTCTCCGATAAGATTTCTTTGGGCTCAATTCAGTCACACCTACCTAGCATCAAGGAAGGTATGGGATGTCATGTAGTCATTCAATCAATGATGGGCCCATATTGTCATTCTCAATAGTGTCCCTCAAAAAGTTTTGCAGAAGTTTATCAACCTTTTCTATCCGCTACGGGTAAGTTTTCAGTGATGCATTTAACAAAACTGAGATAAGTATGTGGACATGTATAGTATTTACTGCTCATTTTCCATGATATTTGTGATTTATCTTTTCACTTAAAACTTGAATGCATGAACTTTGTGGATTCCAATCTAAAAAAATTAAGGATTATTTGGGATACTAACATGATTAATAGAAAGATGAATAATATGCTTGCATGTCCAAAATGATGTTTGAACAGGTACATGGGCATATTGCAATTGGTCCACCAAGATTCTCTAGAAAATTTTCCAATTCTCATCTTTGCAAATGGCCTCCCAAGCTCAAAATCAACCAGCGAATTCCATGCGAAATTTCTCAGAGAAGATATATGATGATGACAGTGTATACTTGAGCTCAGTACAAATATGGATAGAAAAAGATCGTGAAAGTTATCATTAGAGGAAATTTCAACTCAAAATGGGTCTCCTAAGGAAAATTAATAAAATAATAAAATATTATTTATTAATTTTGGAGGAAGAAAAGAAAAAACTATTTTTTTGTTCGTATTCTCGACATATCTCCATGTGTTTTTACTAAAATTTCGATCAGGAGAGCTCGTTGGATGCGGAATTAAATTCCGCATCCAACGAGTACCTACTTGGAATACTTTTGATAGGCCCCAATACCCCCAAAACAAGAAATACCTGAAAAACGTGATGATGACATCATCATCACATTTTTTCAGGTATTTCTTGTTTTTGGGGTAGCAGATTCTGTCAAAGGTATGCCAAGTGGGTACTCGTTGGATGTGGAATTTAATTCCGCATCCAACAAGCTCTCCCGATCGAAATTTGAGTAAAAGCACATGGAGATATGTCAAAAATACAAACAAAAAAAGTAGTTTTTTGTATGATACCTATCCCCAAATTTATATTAAAAAATTGTTTAAGAGGTGCTCCCTTTTTGAATTTTAAAGCATTTTGATTGGATAATACATGATGACATGGAATTTGTATTAATTTTGGAAGGCCCATTTTAAATTGAAATTTCCTCTAATGCCTTCTCAATGGTTGAAATTTCAAGGCTTCCAGGTTCCCATGTTCATCCAACATTCCTTCTCCATCTCGACAAAAATTCTGGCATGTACACAATTTATTGTCGATGTAAGTTTTGTCTTGTTTAATCTGCAAAGACAAAATGAAGAAAATATGATTTGAATAAATTACTAAGGTGGTTACTGTAATGTCCATTTTTGGACATTTTATTACAATGACCAATTTTCCACTTTTTTCGCTATTTCGACTTTTGACTAGTTTTGATGTCTAGGTCTCCAAATTGACCCAAATGCTCCCAAATATTTTGAGAAGGTATATGATTGATATTAAGACTTGAATATGATGTTTAGGGATGATTTATGACCCTCCAAAGACTTCTTCAAACTTGTTTAATATTCTTGAGGGAAATTATTAAGGTCTCATGTGCATCATTATTTAGTTTATAAAGGCTGTTAGAACCCTCTCCCAAACAACTACAAAATCATTAGTTCGACCCTTGGGGAAATGCCACCAAATCTTCTCCAAATGAAAATAAACTAAGTAAGATGACTTCAAATGCTTAAGTGTTGGACACGAAACTTGTAATATTCATCAGTGGAAGTCCATTCATCATAAATATATTAGAGAAACATTCTTACATTCGAAATCATCAACATTACAATAGCATACATCAATATAGTGGGGAAATGGTCATTGTTTGCTTATTAATAATCACTTTTACATACAGCCATTTGGTATTTCGATCTGATACTTTCTGAAGATGAATAACATAGTATATTAAGCTTATTAAAATCAGAAATGGACCATGAGAAGCTCTCCCAAATAGTACAATATCTCACCCAAAGCACAATCCCTCCATGAGTAAGAATATGCAACAAAGACGGGAAATGGTTTAGAGAATGCGCTGTGCTAGAAGAAACCATGAGATTCCTTGTAGCTTACACTTGCATATACAAACTCCATTAAATCTCCATGAAAGACCTGAATGGCCTCTCCAAACACCAACTTGGATGGGAATCTTACACCCTCGAAATTGGCTAAGGCAAGAAACTAGTCATCCAATAGGTCTCTCTCTCTTCACAAATGAAAATTTCTCAAAAAATCAAAAGCCCTTCTCTTGGTTGATCCCTGTATTTTATAAAAATCCTGTTCCTTCTAAGGTTACCAATCCATCCACAAACTCAAGCCAATTCGAATTATGGTGTGTGCTCAAGATTTTCCATATGTCCTCCCTTCCCTAGCCTTCCATCTTCCCCCAAATCGAGTAGGGACCCATTGAGCTTCCCCAACTCACATGAGTGCCTTCTTGGATGCTATATTTAAGCATGACATGTCATAATGGTCAGATGTCATCCTTTAGGTTTGCAATATGCCATAAATGTCATAGCATCTTCATCATTGGAGTCATAGATGTCATAGATGTTAGGGAATCTAGCCCAAGTGTCAAAGAAGCTCCCATTTGACTCTTCCTCTCCCATGTAAGTTACATTTCCTTCCAAATTCGACCTATGATGCATATGACCAAGTGTATTAGCCTTCTAACTCATCTAAGAATATTAGGATTCCCATGGATTCTAAATTGCAAGAGGAGGATGCCATGTGGCACATAAATTCTAGCTTGTTTAGGCCCCATAATCTCCACGTGTCTCCATGCTCCATTGCCACTTCACTTTTCTCTTGTATTTATTTAATTAGCTCCATTATTAAATATTTATTCCATTCTAATGTTTGAACGTCATTTATTAGCTCCCTTATTAAAATTCCAAATGTATCCATCCAACCTAGGGAACTAGTAGGATTGATGGAATTGTTCTGCTATGCAATTATTTGAATGGGGACATTACCATATTCCCCACCCAAGATTGCTTGTCCTCAAGCAATTTCATATTTGGATGCTGAAAAATATTCTCCTCTTCCCATGTGGCATCTTCACTTGGTAGATCCTTCCATTGTACTAAGTATTCTTTGATAGTTCTGCTTCTCAATTTTCTTTAGCTGCAATTTTAGTAGTGGCGCTCATGTACTGCAATTTTGTGTTCCCAAATTAAAGAGACGTGGATTGTGCATATTGATATATCTTGTAACATCACCACTAAAACTAAAAGGATTAATAAAATCCATCAAAACCAAATTTGTGCAAATAATCTTTACCTCCATATTTTGGAAACCTTTTCTGAACTTTCACCCCTTTTGCTTATGTATAATTCTTTGAAGTTGGTACTGAGTTACCAAACTTTGAGTTTCTTAATATTCCAAGAAAATCTTAGAGAGGAACTACCATGCTTGTTGATGCACTACTCTGATTAAAATCATCTTCTCAAGTGCTGACTAAATCTCCAATGTTGCTTGTTGCCCCCAAAATTGAAACCAATGAGACCAAAAATGATTCCAGGGTCCCATATGATCCTGATACATGCATGGTGTGAAATGTCTATGATGAAATGCCATGAAAAACAAGCATGTGAAAATTGAATCCATCTCTCAAGAGGTCTCCCACATAGGAAACTGGAACATTGCTCTGCAAAGATGAACTCAAATAACTAAAGGTTGGTTTGCTTTCTCAAACCAACAACCTAATTGCTACTCCAAGTGAGATGAAACCAAGCAATTCCAGGATCCCATTGCTGGTATTGCACCCTTCCAAACATTATGAGTACAAAATATAGATCATGAAAGTACATAACAACATCATAAAAATGTACATCAAGAAGGTACCTCATCAAAGAATCATGAAAGTGCTTGTACATCCAAGTAAGTAGATCATCATGTAGCCCATACACGCAAGCATCAAGTATTATATCAGATCTTCCCCAATGACATAAGTGAGGATCCCATGTCCCATAATGCTGCTCCAAAAGAATATAATGTGAATCAAGATAATCAACCATGTGTTCTTTCATCCAAGAAGTGGATGAAGAGCCTCCACCAAAATATGAACCAAATAAGGAGCAAAGAAAACATGAAGACTTCAAGTGGATCAAAGAAGTCTCATAAATACACCCATGAATATGTATATCATCATGAAATAACAGAGGATTTTTTTGCCAATAATAATGTTATTCAATCATATATCTCTTCACCCAAGTGTGGGATGAAGTTCCTCCAACTTCAAATAGACTAGGCAAGGAGTAAGGAAAATCACGAGTCTCCAAGTGACTCAAGTGAACATCATAGGTGCACCCATGTAGATGTATATCATCATAATGTAACAAAGGATTATACTCCAAATGTAAATAAGATGGTTCTCTAATCATGTCATCATCAAAAGGAGAGGTATAAATTTCATACTTTTCATGTGGCACTATAAAAAAGAAACCTTTCACCCATACTTCATTATGATGAATGATGCAAAATTTGGAAGTGTAGGATGTAGGAGAAAGGACCAACTCACCCAAATGATCAGAAAGTGAAAATTTTTCATCATGTGAAGGATCCATAGAGGTAGGATTATGCACCACCCTTAAAAATGCAAAACTTTCCTCATGGGTTGGTTCCAAGGTGGTGGAATCATGCACTTCTTCAAAAAGTGTGCAACCATTTTCAAGAGGCAACTCAAGTTCCTCTTCCACCACCACAAGTGATTGGTTCTCATCAAGATAACCTTCAAACACATCAAGAACCTGCAATTTTTCATGTTTATCATGATCCATCATGTCATGAGAATCCTCCAAGCAATCTACCATATGACAATCTGAAACATAGGAGGAAGGACAAGTATCTTGCAACCTCTCAAGAAGTTGATCATTTTGAATTTTGAGCTGATGAATATCTTCATTATTCTTCAAGTAGGATTCATGTAACCATTCACTAAGTTCAATGGAATTTTTTCTATAGAAAAGAAAAGACATGAAATTACCTTTGATGTTGCACATTGCTCTTTGAATCTTCTCCACGTCTTCAAGGAAATATGGCTCCTCCAATGAAGAAACTTTCCAACAAGAATTTGATACCAATGGTTGAGTGTCATGGAGTATTCTAAGGGCCTCTTGGATATCCCTTTTACTCATCTTCAAAGACCCTTTAATGAAGGATGGTTTATGGGAGTGAACCTCCTCTTCTTCTTTCTTCTTGATATGATCAACTTCTTGAAGCTCAAGTGGCGATGGGGAAGTTGATCTTGGTTCTTCATTATCTGTCACAAGGTATTCATCTTCATGCTTATGAGAAATTTGGCTCGCACCAACATTTTAAAATCTGATCTCTATGTCACCAACATAGAGTTGTGAGCACCCATCAGTAGGTACTCTTTCATAGTTCAGTGATCCATCAATAGATTCTCTTTGATTTTCACAACCCCCATCGGTAAGGATTATGTGCTTGTATTCAGTTTCCTCTTTATGTTCTTTTCTACAATCACCTTGAGGTATTTAAAGATCCACTTCATGATTCTCTGTTTCTTTCTGTAATGGTGCATCTATGCTCTTTTCGTCATTTTTAGACCGAAATTTCTTCCACACATTCCACATGCTGTCCGTAGAAGCGTTTATAGCTTCCTCATTTATAGGGCATAATAAATCTTTGCTCTTTTCACAAGTAGGTTGATTTTTCTTTAATGAGTTCACATTTTACTTCTAGTGCCTAAATCCATACTTGAAAATATATTCTTGGAAAGAATACCTTTCCTTAATATCCCCTCTCAAATTTCGATACTCTTGGAAGCATGCTTCAATATCTATGGTTGTAATTTCTTCTTTTGTTCGCCGAGGAGGAAGGAAAGTAGGCATAGTGGGTCTATTGTGAAACCAAAACATGTTTGCAATTTTTTATTCAATTTATGGTCTTAATGTATAGGTTCCAAGACCATGCTATGATACTAGTGTAATGTCTCTTTTTGGAAATATTATTACAATGACCAATTTTCCTCTTTTTTCCCTATTTCGACCTTTGACTAGTTTTGATGTCTAGGTCTCCAAATTGACCCAAATGCTCTCAAATATTCTGAGAAGGTATATAAATGATATTAAGAATTGAATATGATGTTCAGGGATGATTTATGACCCTCCAAATACTTCTGCAAACTTGTTTAATATTCTGGCCAAGGTAGGTGTTTTCAGTAGCAAATTGGGGTTCCAATTTCCCCAGGGCAAATGCCAGAAATGGCTTCTAAATGATCCCAAACCCACTCGAATTCCTGAAAATAGGTAGATGATGTTTAAGGGAAATTATTAATGTCTCATATGCATCATTATTCAATTTATAAAGGCTGTTAGAACCCTCTCCCAAACAGCTACAAAATCACTAGTTCGACCCTTGGGCAAATGGCACCAAATCTTCTCCAAATGAAAATAAAATGAGTAAGATGACTTCAAATGATTAAGTGCCGGATATGAAAATTGAAATACTCATTAATGGAATTCCATTCATCATAAATATATCACAGATACATTCTTACATTTGAAATCATCAACATTACAATGACATACATCAATATAGTGGGGAAATGGTCATTGTTTTCTCATTAATAATCACTTTTACATACAACCATTTGATATCTCGACCTGAGAATTTATAAATATAAATAAAAGAGTATATCAAGATTATTACAATCATAAATGGACCATGAGAATATCTCCCAAAGAGTACAATATCTCACCTAAATCATAATCCCTCCATGAGCAAAAATATGCAATAAAGACTGGAAATGGTTGAGAGAATGTGCTACACTAGAAGAAACCACGAGCTTCTCTGTAGCTTACACCTGCAAATAAAACATCCATTAAATATCCATGAAATATCTGAATGGCCTCTCCAAACACCAACTTGGACAGGAATCTTACACCCTTGAAATTGGCTAAGGCAAGAAACTAGTCATCCAATAGGTCTCACTCTTCACAAATGAAAATTTATCAAAAAATCAAAGCCCTTCTCTTTGTTGATCCCTGTATTTTATAAAAATCCTTTTTCCTTCTAAGGTTACCAATCCATCCAAAAACTCAAGCTAATTCGAATTAGGGTGTGTGCTCAATATTTTCCATGTGTCCTCCCTTCCCTATCCTTCCATCTTCCCGCAATTCGAGTAGGGACCCATTGAGCTTCCCCAACTCACATGAGCGCCTTATTGGATGCTATATTTAGGCCTGAAATGTCATAATGGTCATATGTCAGCCTTCAGGTCTGAAATATGTCATAAATGTCATAGCATCTTCATCATTGGTGTGATAGATGTCATAGTTGTTAGGCAATCTAGCCCAAGTGTCCAAGAAGCTCCCATTTGACTCTTCCTCTCCCATGTAAGTTACATTTCCTTCCGAATTTGACCTATTGTGCATATGGCCAAGTGTATTATCCTTCTATATCATCCAAGAACATTAGGATTCCCATGGATTCGAAATTGCAAGAGGAGGATGCCATGTGGCACATAAATTCTAGCTTGTGTGGGCCCCATAATCTCCATGTGTCTCCATGCTCCATTGCCACTTCAATTTTCTTTTGTATTTATTTAATTAGATCCATTATTAAATATTTATTCCATTCTAATGTCTGAACATCGTTTATTAGCTCCCTTATTAAAATTCCAAATGTATCGATCCAACCTAGGGAACTAGTAGGATTGATGGAATTGTCTTGCTATGCAATTATTTGAATGGGGACATTACAGTTACATTGGTTGTATGATTTCACTTGACCCTACTTTTCTTGTTGTAATTAGGGTAGGTAGGTTAGTTTCAATTCAGTTCAACATTTGAGTTACCTATGCATTGCATTTGTTGTTATTTCATTTTGAGTTATTCATTTTCATTTTGAACAAGGAAGGACATAAGTGTCTACCTATGATTTATTTGATGCCTTGGTTATTTGATGTGTGTAGGTCTACATGTTCCCAGAATATTCAATAGGTTCTCATGCACTCCTGAGAAGAGCACATGTCCCATAGTTGGAGCTAGTGTTACACACCAGAGCTACTACAATATTCCAGCTAGGATGAGGCTAGAGTAGGGGGGGCGATTTTTTTTATTGTATAAGTGTTGGAGCAGGCCCCCGCAGCTATAAGAAAAGCTGCTATCGAAACAAGAAAGTAAAAGGAAGTAGTACCTAAAGCGGCTGAGAAGAGAGCTCAACCACTGCATTTAAGGCAGCGGCGACGACAGGAGGGCTCAACTACCCTCATGAATAGAGAAGGAGCAACGGGCCGAGGTATTAAAGACAAAGGACAGAAGGGGAGCGACTGAGGAAGCGATGCCCATACCCATGATCAGCGCCGGGAAGCGTGGAATAATACAGAGAGGTGCAGTGTGACCAGTAAGCGGCAGTTCAAAGTACAGATAGGCCGACTGTCACAATTAGGGTTTTGAGTTACTATTGGGATAGGCCCACAGTTTTGTATCATGGTGAGACCTTCGGGCCACCTATTTAAGCATGTATTTTGTATTGTAAAAGGTTAGACAGTAGATAAGTTGGTTAGCTAGTTATCATCATTATTGCAAGATATTGAGAAAGAGTCGAGCTCTGGTTCTGTTGTTCATTCTGTAGTTATCTTACTGTAACCAGTAGCCGAATCCTTGAGCATGAATGTAACAATCCGCAGGGATTGAGAGAGAGAGAGAGAGAGAGGAATATATTGTAAGAAGAAAGCATAATAGAAAGAGAAGAGATCTAAGAGAGAAGGGCTCCCGGCTGAGCGCACAGAGTTTCCAAGAAGATATCAAGCTGCATAATATGTTGCAGCGGAACTGTGTGTACTCTCTCCAGATATAATATAAACACAAGTTCCTGTGGACGTAGCTTCCTCCCTGGAAGTGAACCACGTAAAATCTGTGTGTTGTGCGACTGTTTCATGTGACTGTGTTATGCTTATTTGCTAGCTGTTATTCGTTACATGAACGTTGCTTATCAGTTAATGAATGTATGTATGCTATCCTTCATTTGAAGTAACATAGAAGGTTCAATGTGAGTTGAATGCGTTAAGTATTCTGTACGTGATTTTATCAGTACTTGATTCAGAAAGTAACAGTTACAGTGTTAAGTAACTTATGTATATTTTGTTCAGCAAGTAGAGCGTGATTAATGTTAAGCGTGTTAGACTGTAAAGGCTAAGTGAATTCGCTTAACATCTTGATGAATGTTAACCGAGCTATTATACCCAGAGAGGAAGCCTCGGGACCTTGAGAGTTGTTAAATATATTGAGTCTCACTGTAGGAAGTTTTGCAGTGAAGGAAGGAAATATCGCACTGTCAGAGGAGCTGCAGTGTGAGATATCGCAGGTCAAGAGCTGTGCGGAAGAGTAAGTTTGCGCATCGTCCTAGAAGCAGCGATGCGATAAGAGTCTGCCAGGAAGAGAGAGATACAACGTTTGTAGAGAGATTCAACTGGTTAAGTAGAGTCAAGAGAACGTAGGATGCTACAGAACCTGGTTGAGGAAACATGATTCTTCAGCCAACCCATTTAAGATCACTTCGGGTGAGACTTCAGGCCGTCTTCCGGTCTGTCGCCGAAAGGGCCAGTGAGCTAGGGGTTTTGTTGGTACATTAAAGCAAACCCGGGTCTGCACAACAGTAAGAATAACCAACAAATGGTTTCGTTGCCTTAGGACTTTCTCAACTCAAACCAACAAATGGTTCCATCGCGGGTTTTGAACAAATTGAAGAGCTGATGTTCTGTTGGCATCCTACTAAAGAAGAACTTAACCAGTGGGTTGAGTCTAAAGAAAGAGAATTTGCTGCGTAAGAAAACAAGAGTCCTAGGCTTGGTACAGAGGACTGGTTACAGAAAGATATCTTCAGATACCTGCATGCGATATTTTTTGTAACCTATGCAAATGAGTTGTATGATTGGTTGTCAAAGTTGAATGATAAGCACGTATTCAAGAAGAAAAGGAACATTGTCTGGACACTGGAGCTGATTCACATCGTGAAGAGCGTAGATAATCCCATTTCGCGGGAAGTAGACTTCTGGCTTGCGAGCTTGCTGGAAGGTTTCATTACAGAGTTTGCAGTCGATCAAAGAAAGATTTTCAGCGAAGCAGAGAGGTACTTCTTCAAGGGATATTGCAGTAAGTACTTGAACTCTTTGAATTTATTCCTTAAGATGTTATTATATGAAAAAGGAGTACTGGATATATTCTCAGATGAATAAGTTAAGTAAGTGTAATGTCACAAGAGTTTGAGAGTGATTCTGAAGAAATTGGATGTACATGTAGCGGTAAAATATATAAAGTATATTTTAGTTCTTCCTTATTTGAAGACAGTTCAGACAGTACTAGAGAACAGAGTCAAAGTAATAGAGAAAGAACAGTAGGGGGTATCCCTTACCACCCTTATACCCCACAGAAACAAACCGAGACTCAGAATAATCCCGCAGGAACTCCATCTAGTAGTTCACACACAGTACATACTACATTTACACCGCCAAGTGGTAGTAATACAGCAAACCAGAACCCACCACGTAGAAACAGAATGGGGGATGACATGAAATTACCTACCTTTCGGGGTACAGGGGCAGAAGACCCAGAGCAACATTGGTTCCTATGTGAAGCTGTATGGACCATTAAACAGATTCAGGATGACAATACTAAGCTTGTCCAGTTGGCTACTACAATTAGAGAATGAGCTTTAACATGGTATATGAAGTATACATCAGCACAGATTAGAACACTTGTAGAGGTCAGAACTGCAATGGTTAAGGAATTTCAGAAACCTAAGTTTGAGTCACAATGTATCACAGAATTTAAAGACATCAAACATTTACCCACATAGCCAGTATGGGATTTCGATTAGAAATTTAAAGCTCTTATAGACCAAGTTAGTTTTGAGTTTGTGCCAGAGCAACATAAGGAATGGTTCATCGCAGCACTGCTCCCTCATATCAGACTTCCACTAATGCAACAGAAACTTCATACGCAGGATGAAGCATTGGAGATGGCAATGAAACTAGAGGCTTCACCTCTAGCTGAGACTAGTGCAGGTATGTCAAATTTACAGAATCAGTTAGCTAATCTCACTTTACAGTTACATGAGATTAAGAAAGGAAAAGAGGTTGAACAAGAACTATGGTGTACAAAGTGTAAAGGACATGGCCATACTAAAGATAACTGTCCAGTATTCGTTGAGTATCTAGCAAGTGGGGCTCCTAACCCCTTAGTATAGACTCAAGGGCCATGGTGTGAAATTTGTAGAACAAGAGGACATAGACCACAGGAATGCCCTTTACTTCATAAGTATGTACAAACTCCTAAGAATTTATACTGTAACTTCTGTAAGTCAGTAGGACATGATGAAAATAATTGTCGAGCTTATGATCTCATGATAGAGAGAAAACATGACTTCTACAGAGTCCAGTCAGAGACATTAGGACCAGTAGCAGGACCACAGCATGAACTGGCTCATGATGGCCGTGGTGGAGGATTCAGAGGAAGAGGCCGTGGTGGAGGCTTTGGCCGCGGCCGTGGACCAATTGTTTGTTACAACTGTGGAGCTGTAGGACGTTATGTTAGAGATTGTCGGAACCCTACTACAACATGTAAGTATTGCAAGTCCTATGATCATACTATAGAAGAATGTCCTATCTCGATAGCCAAGATTAAGGATCTTAAGCCAGCAGTAAACCAGAATATTCAACTTATTGTTGCTGAGCAGAAAGAACCAGAACCAAGAGTCAATATTGTGACTCGCAGTGGTGCTTCTACTAGTAAGACATCGCAGGATGCCGGAAAAAATACAAGTCCGAAGTGGGTGCGTAAAGCCACTGATAAATCTACACCACTTGACCTGCAGAAGAACAAAGAAACATTTCGGCGAGCTAAAAATTTCTTTACTGACCCTACACTATCAGGATCGTAGGTATTTCCGCGTAGGGGTATAACACAGCAAAAACCTTGTGGCGTTAGTCCTGTGCAGACATCGCAAGCTACCACATCGGGAAGGTGCGAAGAGGATGAGTTGACAGGAAGTGTACAATCCTTCCTGCGGAGCTGCTTGAAACTCGTAAGAAGTGAGAAAGCCATAGGAGAGATTTAGTGCATCATAGATCAATATCAGCAGTCTTCTTCCGTGAGCAGTACGCAGTGTGCTGTTGATAATATTATGGGCCATACAAGAACAGGAAGAGAAATGAGACTCACAGCACAAATTGGAGAGTTTGAAATGGATGAGGTAATCCTAGATTTAGGATCAGAGGTAAATGTTCTGACTAAGCAGACATGGGAACAGATGGGTATCCCTAAGTTAGCTAGATCACCTATCTATCTGCGACTAGCCAATCAGCAGAGGGTATCACCACTAGGCCGATTACTGCAAGTACCAGTTGATATTGACGGAGTTCACAGATTTGCAGATTTTGAAGTCATAGAAATTATTGGTGATAGCAGACCATATCCAACTTTATTAGGTATTGATTGGACAATTGATAACATGGTTGTTATCAATTTGAAGAAAAGACAAATGACCTTTGAGGATAAACAGATTTGAGTCATCGCATCATTGGATCCTTTTCAGGGTCCTCGATACATTGAACCTATCAGAGCAGAGGAAGAGGTGCATAATATGGAGAGCTTCTATCAGATGACTACTAACCAGAGTGATTATATCAACCCCACCGCAGAAGGAAATATTAGTTGGCGATGCGACAACTCATGCGCATCGGATTCAGATGTTGGTTTAGAAAATTGGCAGAATAGACTTTACGAAGTCTCAGCTCGCAGATGTGCATTTATGACTAAGTCACTGCGATGGATTGGTACAAAGATTAAGGATATTCCGTCGTTTGATGGCTTAGCGGATGTCAATGAAGTTTTACAGCAGTTTGAGCAGGAAATTCCTCATGAGCAGAGGATGGCAGCTATTGACCTTGCAGTAAGAGCCACACCTGCAAGATGGTGGCATGCACATAAAGAAAATATCGCATCATGGGATTATTTTAAGAGATTGATGGCGATCAGAATCTCTATTGACAAGGAGTGTCTCCAGCAGAAATACACAGGAGAAAGTGACCCCAGGTCACATATTAATATTTGCGAACAGAATTGGTTGGACATTCCAGAAGATGAATGGGTTCACTTATTCATTCAGACTTTAGACATAGTTCCAAGGAACTGGTACACTGAAACAGAGTTGCGCAGAGGAACGATTACATGGCCAGTTATGATAGACAACTTTCTACTCACTTTCACTTTTGAATCTGAGTATCCAAGCATTGATCAGGCTCTAGATATTATAAAGACTAAGATATTTGATGACTGTACCCCACCAGTGTATACTCAGCCTGATTGGGCCATCCAGTTAGAACATGCGCTAGAGTGTCACAACTTCGCAGAAGAGCCAGGTGATGAGGATGAGAATCCTCGTAGTATCAACATTCAGAAGTCAGAAGGGACTCGTGAAGTTGAGGGACCAAAGCTAGACATTCCAGCTGTCACAGAACCTATTAAGATTAAAAAGATCAATATTGGCACAGAAACAGAACCAAAGTTTGCCTCTATTGGAGACTATTGGGATGGTGAAACGGTAGGACACATCGCAGATTTGTTACATGAATATCAGGACTTATTTACGACTAAGTTTATAGAAATGAAGGGAATAGTAGGAGATTTAAGAGTCATGAGGATACCTTTGAAAGAGGATGCTAGGCCAGTTAAGCAGCGTCCATACAGATTAAATCCCCGTTATAAAGAAAAAGTCAAGGATGAGATTGATAAGATGCTAGCAGCAGGCATCATTGAGCCAGTAGAAGAGAGCGAGTGGGTTAGTCCCATGGTTGTACAGGAAAAGAAAACTAAAGGAAAAATCAGGATTTGTGTCGATTTGCGCAAACTCAACGATGCATCGCTTCATGACCCGTTTCCGACACCTTTCACTGATGAAGTTTTAGACAATGTAGGAGCACAGGAGATCTACTCATTCACTGATGGATTTTCAGGCTATCACCAGATAAGAATCCATCCAGAAGATCGATATAAGACCACCTTTGCGACAGAATGGGGCTCATTCCAGTATACGGTAATGCCCTTTGGTCTTAAAAATGCACCAGCTATCTTTTCTAGAGTAGTAGTTGCTGTCTTTAAGGAATACATCCATAAATTATTAGAAGTCTATTTTGATGTTTGGACTATATTTGGATTAATAAAAAAACATATAGGAGATTTAAGGCTCATGTTAGAGAAATGTAGGCAATATCAGATTTCTCTTAACTTGAAGAAATTTATATTCTATGCACCATTTGGTATTTTGTTGGGTCATATTGTTTGTAGACAAGGCTTGATGGTAGATCCCGCAAAGATTGCCATCATTGTAAATCTCCCAGCACCCAACCCAGTCAAGCAATTGAGGACAATGCTTGGTCATACAGGGTATTATAGAAAATTCATCAAAGGCTATGCAAAAATCACAACACCTATGGAAAAGCTGTTAAATAAAGAAGCGGAATTCCTATGGAATGGGGAATGCCAGCAAAGTTTAGACACTCTTAAAGAGAAGATGGTTACAACACCCATCTTAGTATTTCCGGATTGGAACAAAACATTTCATGTACATGTGGATGCATCTGGCATCGCACTGGGGATCATCTTAACACAGCCAGGAGAAGGGGGTATCGATCACCCTATCGCGTACTCCAGTAGAAAGTTATCTACCGTAGAAAAGAATTACACCACTACAGAAAGAGAGGGATTAACTATGGTGTATGCTCTACAGAATTTCAAGCACTATCTGTTGGGTGCCTCATTCAAGATGTTCACTGACCATTCTGCTTTAAAGTACTTGGTCAATAAGCCAGTGTTAGGAGGGAGGATTTGCAGATGGTTACTCCTATTTCAGGAGTATGATTTTGAAATTATTGTAAAACCAGGAAGATTGAATGTTGGACCTAATCATCTGTCGCGAATAGACTCAGGAGAAGAACCAAGTAATCTAGAGGATAATTTGCTAGATGCACAATTGTTCTCTATCCAGATCGTAGATGAGCATTACGCAGATATTATTCACTTTCTCACTACAAGGTGGGCACCAGTTGATTTTACCAAGCAGCAAAAGAAACAGTTAGTTGTTAAAGCAGCAGAGTTCACTTTGATCGCAGGACATTTATATAAGTTAGGTCCAGATGAAGTCCTGCGCAGATGCGTTATGCCGCACGAGAAAGAGGCCATTATCAGAGAAGCACATTCAGGTACCGCATGAGGAAATTTCGCAGGAAAGCCGACTGCTCAGAAAATTCTAGCCGTAGGATTATGGTGGCCTACTTTGCACAAAGACACTAAGGAGTTTTGCAGATGCTGCGATATCTGCCAGAGGGTAGGAAAACCTTCGCGGAGAGATGAAATGCCACTGCGACCATAGATTACGCTGTGGGCATTTGACAAGTGGGCTATAGATTTCATGGGTCCTATTAACCCACCATGGAAACAAATTGGTGCGAGATACATCATCACAGGAACAAAATACCTCACCAGGTGGGCAGAGGCCAAAGCAGTAAGGAATTGTGATGCTGCTACAGCTGCACATTTCATTTTTGAAAACATCATAAGTAGATTTGGATGTCCAGTAATTTTGATGAGTGATCAAGGCACACACATTCTGAATCACACTATTCAGGCCTTGACGGAGGAATTTCAGATACAACATCATAATTTCAGATACAACATCATAAGATCACTCCCTACCACCCACAAGCTAATGGTACGGTGGAGGCTTTTAACAATATTTTATAAAATGCTCTTACTAAGAGCTGTAACAACAAAAGAGATGATTGGGACCTTAGGGTTAATGCCGTATTATGGGCTTATAGGACTACATGCAAGAAACTTACAGGACACACACCTTTCAGCTTGGTGTATGGACAAGAGGCTGTTATGCCTATGGAATATATTATTCCCAGTTTAAGAATTGCTCAAATTATCGAGATGGCTGATACAGATATGATGAATGAAAGACTAGCGCAACTGCTTGCCTTAGAAGAAGACAGATTCATCGCAGGATTTCATCAAAAAGTGCAGAAGGCATGAGAAAAAGATTGGCATGACAGGCACATCAAGAGCAAGATTTTTCAGATAGGAGACCTAGTGCTCCTTTACGACAGTAAGTTTGTTAAGTTTCCAGGGAAATTCAAGACACATTGGTTGGGGCCATATCAGATTCAGCAGGTCACAGACGGAGGTGTTGTTCAACTCAGTAAACTGAACGGGGAGCTTGTTCCTACCTTGATTAATGGCAGTAGGCTTAAGCTTTATAGTGATAGCCACTCCACCTCCCAGCCCTAACGCAGAGAGCTGTTGGTGCAGATGTCCAGTGTAGTTGAAAGGAGGCATCGCACCCATAAGTAGTCTACACTAAAAAAAAAAAGAAAAAAGAGCGCAAGTCATAGGAGGCTTGCGGAGTTTTTTGAACGTTGCGGAGTTCATGCCAACTTTTTGGTCCAGAACGATGCGGTGTGACATCGCAGCGAGGCGATGTTCCCCGTGCCATGAAGACAATTTTGAAAAGGGACAGAGGGCTGGTCACTTCGCCCTCTGACAAGCAATTAATATAGATATGACAGGTATACGTTGCCCTAGATTTGGAAACAGTACAAGGATTGTCCTAGATTTGGTAAATCTTGGTCGAGACCGGCGCCTACACACAATTTTCAAGGGAGATTTGATCGTATTTTTAGCACTTAATGGGGATTGGGGTGCCCGGTGTTGTCTTGTCCATGCAATAAATGCCGCCAATGGGTCTAGCTTAAGCAACCGTTGCTTCAAAGATTATCGCTTTCATTATAAATACACAGATCATTCAGACAGAAGGGTTACTTTTGCAATTTCTGAGAGTTATAGAGCAAATTGTAGAGTTTTCCCTGTGCAGAGATACTCTAGTTATAGAGTGCTAGTTTCCCTATTTTGATAGCCATTATCAGTCCAGAGTATTGCACCAAGCGGTTTATGTCCGAGAAGGAACCTTTAGAAGACGTTGTGCGACGATTCCAGCGTGGTGGCCTCGAGTCTGTTATGACGACGCCGCCCAGGGTTGTGAAATTAGGTGCACCATAGGTCAGACAGACGCCAAGGATGAGGATTCAAGCTCAGATAGTAGAAGAGTCCAGCTCAGAGCAGAGAAAAAGAAAGACGAGAAGATCACTGAAGATAAGAAAATAGAGAAGAAGAATGATGAGAAGAAATATACTGACAAGAAGAGAGATGAAAAGGAGAGTGAGGAAAAGGTGGAGAAAAAGAAAGAGAAGAAAAAGGTTGATGAAGTAACACCATATCCAGGGTATTTTCTTACTACAAAATGCAGACAAAGGCTTGTTCTCGGAATGGAATTCATGGTTTGTATAGTTTTTGTATGAAAAGGATCCAGACTGAATGAAATGTTTGAGAAGGTTGGAAGATACAGATTTATATTTCCTTTGTGATACGAGTTCTAACCCAGATAAAGAGGAAAAGATATCTGTGGAAGGCTTCCCAAAAGCTCAAGATTCTTAAAGGAACTGTTGATCCATGAAGAGACCTATATGCCACTTTGGAGCATATCTTGTGTGAGGGAAGGAAAGATAAGAGAGATATACTAACTAAGTTTACAGAAGACGATGCCAAAGATGATAGAAAGCAAAAAGGATTTGAATACAAGCAAAAGTGAAATTGATAGCGCAGAAGACCCCATGATTAGTCAAGTTATGCTAGAAGCGGCACAGGATTGCGTCGAAGCTATGGACAAAGATGTCATAGGACTTAGAGAAAGATTCGCAAGGACTTCATAGGAAGCCAAGAAGAAGCTACATAAAGAGAAACCAGATGTTAGTGACTCGAGGACGAGCCACAAGTAAGTGTTAGGGGACTTTTGGAGCAGGGCCCCGCAACTATAGGAAAAGCTGCTATTGGAACAAGAAACTCAAAGGAAGTAGTACCTGAAGTGGCTGAGAAGAGAGATCAACCACTGCATTTAAAGCAGCGGCGACGACAGGAGGGCTCAACTACCCTCATGAAGGGAGAAGGAGCAACGGGTCGAGGTATTAAAGACAAAGGATAGAAGGGGGGCGACCGAGGAAGCGGCGCCCATACCCACGATTAGCGCCGGGAAGCGTGGAAGACTACAGAGAGGTGCAGTGTGACCAGTAAGTGGCAGTTCAAAGAACAGATAGGCCGACTGTCACAGTTAGGGTTTTGGGTTACTGTTGGGATAGGCCCGTAGTTTTGTATCATGGTGAGACCTTCGGGCCACCTATTTAAGCATGTATTTTGTATTGTAAAAGGTTAGACAGTAGATAAGTTGGTTAGCTAGTTATCATCATTATTGCAAGATATTGAGAAAGAGTCGAGCTCTGGTTCTGTTGTTCAGTCTGTAGTTATCTTACTGTAACCAGTAGCCGACTCCTTGAGCATGAATGTAACAATCTGCAGGGATTGAGAGAGAGAGAGAGAGAGGAATATATTGTAAGAAGAAAGAATAATAGAAAGAGAAGAGATCTAAAAGAGAAGGGCTCTCGGATGAGTGCACGGAGTTTCCCAGAAGATCTCAAGCTGCATAATATGTTGCAGCGGAACTGTGTGTACTCTCTCCAGATATAATATAAACACAAGTTCCTGTGGACGTAGCTTCCTCCCTGGAAGTGAACCACGTAAAATCTGTGTGTTGTGCGACTGTTTCATGTGACTGTGTTATGCTTATTTGCTATCTGTTATTCGTTACGTGAACGTTGCTTATCAGTTAATGAATGTATGTATGCTATCCTTCATTTGCAGTAACATAGAAGGTTCAATGTGAGTTGAATGCGTTAAGTATTATGTATGTGAGTTTATCAGTACTTGATTCAGACAGCAACAGTTACAGTGTTAAGTGACTTATGTATATTTCGTTCAGCAAGTAGAGTGTGATTAATGTTAAGCATGTTAGATTGTAGAGGCTAAGTGAAGTCGCTTAACACCTTGATGAATGTTAACCGAGCTATTATACCCAGAGAGGAAGCCTCGGGACCTTGAGAGTTGTTAAATATATTGAGTCTCACTATAGGAAGTATCGCAGTGAAGGAAGGCGATATCGCACTATCAGAGGAGCTGCGGTGTGAGATATCACAGGTCAAGAGCCGTGCGAAAGAGTAAGTTTACGCATCGTCCTAGAAGCAACGATGTGATAAGAGTCTGCTAGGAAGAGAGAGATACAACGTTTGTAGAGAGATTCAACTGATTAAGTAGAGTCAAGAGAGCGTAGGATGCTACAGAACCTGGTTGAGGAAACGTGATTCTTCAGCCGACCCATTTAAGATCACTTGGGGTGAGACTTCAGGCCGTCTTGCGGTCTGTCGCCGAAAGGGCCAGTGAGCTAGGGGTTTTGTTGGTACATTAAAGCAAACCCGGGTCTGCACAACAATAAGAATAACCAACAATAGGCCAAAGTGGGATTTATTGTATGGATATTTGGTTTGGGGGTTGTTTACCCCCTTTATTGGCCATGGCATGCCCTATTGGTTTCAATCAAAATTACTTGGTTTAATGGCTTTGTTGTCTACCCCTTCGGTGTGATGGTTATCTCCACCGTGCAGGGCTTTATGCCCATGGGTTGGTGCTCCGGGATTTTGGGGGTGACCCACTAGGGAACATTACCAACCTGGTTATTTTATTTGCAAAGGTGACCACGCTTTGTAAATGATTGTTTTATCCTATTAAAACACCTTTTGCACAACCTTGGACCTTTTTGTAGCATCCAGAAACCCCTGCTCTAACCTTCCTAGCCTAGTGCACCACCTTTCCAACTATTGCGAACCAACTGAGCCTATAATGGCTTGGGGGGTGTTGAGGGACTTTCAACATTTTTGGGGTTATATGGGGCATGATGCCCCCCTCCTCACTATTTCATCAAGTGAAACCATTTTTTAGCTTAGTTTAACTTATTTTTTCCATTTTTGCCTATTTTGGGGTAAAATTCCTTATTATGTAGAATTTACGCTAAAAAATATTATTATTTTATTTTATTTTATTTTAGGACATGTAAGCTCAGATTAAATATTGGAGGATGGATTAGTATAAATAAACATTTTCCTTTCATTGTGAAATTATAAGATAAGGGTTCTAATATGTTTTTTTTCCTCCTACTCTTTGAGTCTTCTTGGTGATGTGCACTTGTCTTGGTATGATTCTTTATGCTTGATGGTGGATGGATGAATGATCTAGGGATTCTTTCTTGCACATGCTTGGTTGATGCTAGACTTGTTGGAATAACCCATGCACAAGTGTGACCTAAAGGTGTATTCTTTGCTCATATATTGTTGAATGTTGGTGAAATAATGCTTTTATGTGGATTGAATGGTGGTTTATTGTTGCATTTTCTCTGAATTAGGTATTTTTCTACCAACATTCTATCAACTTGTATGAAGGAAACATCTTGCATAGGGGTTTCCTATTACTTTTGGGGCCTTGGACTTCTCCATTTTCCTTAATCAAGATCACTTACTGAACCGTATAGGTTGCTAGGTTGTGCCTTTGTTGCAAATGCTAGAGGGACATTTCAAGAGAGGGGCACTAGCCACGATATTTCAAAGCCCTATGGTTTGAGACAATAATGATACTTCCCTTCTCTTGTCAATATTTTTTACTCAAAATTTCAACATTTTTTGTATTATAATTTGGCTACATTTTTAGGCTAGTTAGTTGCATTTTTATCCATAAAATCCCTAAAATTAAGAAAACCCTACGAAAGCTCTAAAAATTAGAAAATTCATAACTCCAAAAATAGCCGTGAGTTTGTAATTTTGGTCCTGCCTACAAATCCTCCCTAGTGGATTTATCCATGGATCTTGAAGGGCATCCTCATTTTATGTATAAAAATCCCCAAAAATCATATGATGTAAACAAACCATAAAAACTCATAAACATTCAAAACCCTAAAAATATTTGGAATTTGCTAAATATGGTCCACCCGTCAATTTCTCCCTAATGGATCTGTCCACAGATCTTGAAGGGTGTCCCAATTTGAGCACTTGTACTGGGAAACATGAAATTGTTGAAATTAGGGTTTCTGCATGTGTTTTGCATCTCTAAGTGGCTCAAAAGGTGCGCTCTAGGCTACTCATCCCTTTTTGCTTCATAATGCACCTTTCTAAGGTATTTCATTGGGAGGCGTGAAACCCTTGCATGGGGATTCGTGAAGTACATTGAAAGTCGTGATATTGATCGATAAATTGAACTAACTCCGTTACTCTGATATATGTTTCTTTATCATTCATTGTTTGACTCCATATAAGGCATTGATATTTTCTATAAAAGTTCTGGAAAGGTATTTGCTTGTTGGTGTTTTGAGATACCTAAATATGGCTCTTCCCTGGGTTTTAGAGTTACCCAAGGTAGTTGAGAGACTGAGATGAAGTGACATTTAGGCCTAGTTCTCTCCCACGTGCTTACCATTCATTAGCAAACCAACTACATTGTGCCGCAAATACAAGACTGCTAGTTTGAATGGTGACTGGGCCCACCCATCCTCTTTGCAACATATTATCCTAGGTCAGTAGACAATTCTCAAATTCAACCATAAGAAACATTTTAGTTTTAATGGTAAATGTGACTTCCTAAGTTTCCCATACCACCAATCTGGAACATCATACGTGGAATTACTTGCATTTGCTGAAGATCGCAACCTTGCCTAAACATGTCTCGTAGATTGGTTCATAGTCTAGACCATTTCATCATCATCAATATTTAATCTAATACCTACATTGGGAAGATAGAAGACATATCGATTCCATTCATTAGCCCATATATTGCCTAGACCTAAATCCTTTGCAATCATCCAACAAGAATCAAAAGGTTGTAGCCAAGCGGGCCTTTTTATATGTGCAAGAGTAATAAATCCCATTTCTGCTAGGGAGCCCATAAGATAAGGCGACAACACATAATTTTCTTTGATCCCAATAACTATTTAATTAACATTGTCTTATTAAAACTGATATTGGATTATTTATTAATATCATGTTTATTAAATTTATTAATAATTATAATTATAACATTTCTCTTCACTTAAAATTTCCTTTATACTCAAAGCAATGGTAATGAGGGGTTAAATTGTCGAAAGTGTTATGATTCCCAAAATACATTTTCCTCAGGAATATTTTTCCATTTAATAAGATATTTATTGATTACGCGAGGACACAATTTCTTCTCCTCAGTAGCAATAATAACTTATGGTTCTAGAACAATTCGTCCTTCATCATCCAACATGGGAAGTAGTGTTTGTTCCTTTTGATGTTGTCCTAACACTTTTAAGGAAAGACACATGGAAAACATTGTGGATACGCGTCTTGTCTAGAAAAATTAGACCATAAGCCACTTGACTGAATTTCCTATTAATTTGGTATAGTCCATATAACCTTGGAGCTAGTTTATTTTTCCCTTTCCGTTTGAGAGATAGATGCTTATAAGGTTGGAGTCTTATGAACACTCAATCTACAGCTTCATATTCTCTTTTTGTTCGATGTTGGTCAACTTGTTGCTTCATATGGTCCTGTCAGCTGCTAAGTTTTCCTTGAGTAGTTGAATGACCTTCTGATTTTCTTTTAAATGATCTTTCACTTATGGCCAACTCTTTCCATTTCAATGGTTCATATCCATAGAGAGATTGAAATGGTGTCATTTTGATGGATGTATTATATGTGCAATTATACCACCATTCAACGAGATGCAACCATTGGAACTATTTATGTTGCTTGTCAGTCACAAAACACTGGAGGTAGGTTTCCAATAATTTATTTACAATTTATCATTTTTCCATCTATTTGCAAGTGGTAATATGAGCTCATATTAAGCGACGTCCCAATTTGTTTACACAATTCTTTGCAAAAAATTCCTTTAAACTTGGCGTCTCTGTCACTAATGATAATTTTTGGAAAATCGTGTATTTTTTATACATTTTTACAAAAAAATTAATTGTTTCATTTACAGACTCGGTTTTTCTTACCCCAATGAAATATTCACACTTGGTTAGTATGTCTACTACCACCAATATTTTTTTCTTCCCTTCTGACATGGGTAACCCATTAATGAAGTCAATTAATATGTCTTCCCATTTTTGATTAGGGGTGTGAAGCAAATGAAGTAGCCCAAGGGTTAGGAGATTTTTTCTTTTGTTTCTTTGGAAAATGTCACATTCATCTACATATTTTTGAATGTTTGCATTCATTCCTTTCCAAAAAATTATTGTCTTGCGTTATAGTAGGTTTTGAAAAATGCTACGTGTCCTGTAGTTGGACAGTCATGGGATTATTTAAGCACTTTGGATTTAAAACAAGAGACGAGGATCACATAAATTTTTCCCTTATACCACAAAATGCCATTCTTCAACTCAAATTTGGGGTGTTGATTTACATCATTGATTATGGAGTGGGTCTCTGAGTTTTTGGTCTACTCAATTTGAATTTCATCCAACTATCCGATGTAATACCCCGATTTCAACCCCAATTGCATTAAATTATAAATGATGTAAATAACGTTAATAAATCATGGTGTGGAGCTCAAGGTAAAGGCCACGCCATGGATTTAGTGTTCTACGTTTCGACAATTACGATCAATTCCGATGGTTATCGTGCTAGTTGATGGCACAATATATTTTCTACATCATGTAAATATGCAATTAATAAAATACCCACAACTAGCTATGTCAATGCAACATTAAAGAGACAGGGGCATGATTTCCTAAGGATAAAGGGGGGGGATGTTTAACCTTGAGCCAATGGGGAGAATCCAAGTGTCAAAAGGAGAACCCATCAGCTACCAACCACCTTTCTTGTCTTATTCAACCACCAACTCAATTCTCCAAGGAGTGAGTTGGGTAGTTATTGTCTTGGGGCTTGGGAGGTGTGGGAAACCGTCATTTCTGGAAGGGCCATTAGTATTTGACCACACGCATGCCCAAGGGGAGAGTTCTCAACCATTATCCCTCAGGTGGAAGAGGGAAGCGGATTTTTTTCACTCATAGGGGCAACCGCAATTTTTCCTCACGCAAGGTGTTCTCCATTTCCCCACGCAGTGGAAGCTGGGAGAGCTATTTTTCCTCCACATTTTTGGTTTGTTGTGTTCTTCCTTCACGATTAGGGGCTCTTGGGCATTTTTATCACCCATCACTCATCCACGTTGGGGCTCTCTCAAGCAGTTGGGAGCTTCAGGGGTGTGGCACTCATGTTTTTGGTTTTTGTGTGTTTTCCCTCACGTGGGCAGTCGTTTTCTTCAATTTCCCATGCTGAGAATTTGTTTTTGGTAATGCACAACGAGTGGGAGAAGAGACCCACGATTTCTTGGATGCTGTTGAGTCCATTTTGGCCACATTAGGGCCAAAACGTCCTTGGGAATCAAATTGCTGTTAGGGGGTTGTTTTCACCCATCTTGGCAATTCCTTTTGTTGCCAAAACAGTTTTTGGTTCATACCCAGAACTTGCATTTTGTTGTGTAGTGCATCCCTGTGTTGGCTTGGCTAATTAAGTCCAAGAATCCATTTGTTAGTGGCTGACTGTGTTTGGATGTGGTTATTGGCTTGACAGTAGATGTGTTGCCTTGCTGTGTGTAAGTCTGTGTCCCCTAGTTCCCTGTGGAAATCATGCCCAGCTCGGGGTGGTAGTGATGCTGAGAGAGTAAGGAGCACACTGGCCTATGGTTGGGTGGAACATTGCAGTGACATAGCTAGTTGCGGGGAAGCTTTTTTTCAAGATAAGTATTCTTGTATGAAATAATATGAACATTTTGAATGCTTGAATGGAATGTGTTTTGCTTCCGCTGCATGTTATTGATTTATGCATCTGTGTATGTTTTTAAGTTCAATGCATTTTATATCATGTTCATGGGGCTAGTTTTCCCGGATTGCTAGCCGCATTAGTTGCGTCCTCTCTTTGGTAGAAGGGTGGGGATGTGACATTCGAGAATCACCATTGATACTGCAAGAACTTGCACTTCTTCGAATTTTCTTGAAAGAACTTCAACTACTATATTTCCCTTTCCCTTTTTATGTAGTATTTTCTTATCAAATGTAAGACTTCTCTCTATCCTATCATGTTCTTCAGTTGTTAATTCCTTTTCTTGTAACAAGTATTGATAATGTTATGATTTGTATAAATCATAAACTTGCTTCCCAAAAGGTATTGTCGCCATTTTTTTAATACATGCATGATGGGAACAGTCTCCTTGTTGCACATAGAATTTAGCATTCCTTTTTTTTTTAAATTTATTTCTTTCAAAAGTTATTGGGTGTCCTTGCATCAAGTCTGCTCCTATCCCAAAACATGAGGCATCGGATTTGATTACGAATGGTTTTGAAAAATATGGTGTTTCCAATACAGAAGTTGTAGACATAATTCTTTTCAACGCCTCAAAACAATTTTCTTCTTCATCATTCCACTAAAAGGAATTATTTTCAAGGAGGTTGGTCAACATAATAGTTAAATGAGCATATTTCTTGATGAATATTTTATAGTAACTTGTCAACCCTAAGAATCCTCTAAACATGGATATATTTTTTGGTTGCGGCCATTCGCTAATCACTTTGATTTTATTTGGATCCACCTCAACCCCTTCCTTTGAGATAATGTGACCAAGAAACTCTACTTGTTTTCCAAATGTACATTTTGACCTTTTTGCATAGAATTGGTTTCTTCCAAGAGCGATAAAATCTGCTTCAAATGTTCCTTCCATGTCTTACTATATATAAGGATGTCATAAAAAAAGACTAACACAAATTTAATTAGACAGGGATGGAATAGTTCATTTATTACTTGGAAAGTAAGCAAGGGCATTTGTTAATCCAAAATGACTTACCTTGAATTCATAGCACCCTTGATGAGTTTGAAAAGCGGTCTTGGTGTCATCTTCTAATATGAACCGAATTTGATAGTAACCTGATCTCAAATGAAGTTTTGAAAAATATTTGGCTTCATGAAGTTCGTCCAACATGTCGCCGAAGAATGGAATGGGAAAGTTGTTCTTGATTGTTATTTTGTTTAATCCGTTGTAATCTATGCATAATATTAATAATCCATCTTTCTTCTGTATTAATACTACTGGAGCTGCATATGGACTCCTTCTCTTTGTGATAACGCCACATTTCAACAAATATTGAACTAATCTTTCTATTTTTGTTTTATGGTGGTAGTGGCATCTATAGGGTTTAACTTTGAACGAGTTTGATCTTGGTTTAACCTTGATTGTATGCTCAATCCTTCTTTCTAGTGGTAACTCCATGGGTAGATCTTAAATATCTTCTTGTATTTTTGAAGTAACTCTTGGAATTTTTCTCCTTCGGGATCATCTTGTTTTGAATATTGTATCTCCATTTTATGGCATTGTATCACGTAAGATGATGCCCCTTTCCGGATAATTTTTTCTATTTGTTGAAATGAAACCCCTTATGTTTGGGGTGTTTGGAATCCATGTAGCTTAAACTTTTTTCCTAGCCACTTGAACTCAATAAAAAAAATGATGATTGGTGGACTAGGTCCCCAATATTTGTAGCCATTGGAATCCTAAAACTATGTCTACTCCTTTGAGAGGTACAATGAAGAGTCCTTATTCCAATTTAAAATCTTGCATTTGAATTTTCACGTTATGGCACTTCCCTATATTCTCAATCTTTTTTCCATCTACAACCGTCACCTTCATGTCTAGAACTGGATATATGAATAGCTTAAGTTTCCTTGCAATTCTTATGTCAATGAATATGTGGGTACTTTCTATATCTATTAGTACTGTGATGCTATCATTTTTTATATGCCCCTTTAATTTACGTGTTTGTGGTTAGATGATGCCTATCATGTTTGCAAGTGATATCCTAGGTGTGTTGTCTCCTTCAAGTTTGTTGAGATATTTTAGGGGTTCTCTTCTTTTTTCATCTTCTGATTCTTTGTTATTTGATTTGTCATTTCCCTCTCCTTCACATGTGTATAATTTCTTTGAATTATCTTATGTGCATCACTTGTGTTTGGGGTCCCATTTTTCTCCGCATCGTCTACATTTTCCTTCTTTCATTCATTCAGATTCCATACTTCTTTTGTTGTCTTGTATGTGTGGAGGTATGTATTTATCCTTATGTGTCTATCCTTGGTTGTATTCTTATTCTTGAATATGTTTTCCCATTTCTTTCTTGAAAACCATCAAATTTGATTTATGTCCTCTTTGCCTTATGCCTTTCTACTTCAATGGCCGCAACGTCATGTATTTTTTTTTGGATATGCAATTTAGGGCTTCCCAAATAAGTTTAAAGTAATTGCTTTCTAGATACGCCAAATATGTGTGTGGTGAGCACTTCCCATTGTAGTGTGAATTCCTCGACACTTCCTTTTTTTTGTAGTCTAGTAAGTTTTGAGAATAATTCGTTTTCACTAATCCCCTAGAATATTTTGAAAAACATTTTTTAAACAAGTCACATCTGTATGAGTAATTTTCTCATTTCCACCACATATACCAGTTGTATATGGTACCTTCTAGATGCATGGATCCATATTTTACCTTTTCTTCATTTGTTTTTGATGGATACCAATAATTTTTTTCTAATGGTTTCTGATATAAAAGGCAATGTGTTTTTTTTTTCAAGGTAAGGTTTGCGAATCCCTTTCAAATGGTGTTATATTGCCAATGGATTTTGTCACATTATTGCTACTATAATTCATTATAAATTTCTTTCATGTGTGTTTAATTATAAATTTCTCTCATGCGTGTTTAATTAAAAATGTATTTCATGCATGTTCAAGGTTTTATATGAGTTAATTTTTGCTACACCTTGGATGTGCATCTAATATTTTTCCATGTTGAAATTTATATAAATTCTATATATTTTGGAGTACAGGAAGATTATGGAGGAAATCATGTGTTGGATAAAACTTCTTGAAATTTTTTATTCTCACCCGCAACAAAAAAATGGGCAACCATTAATCATATGGGTAGTTTCATGGTGGGAAGTTGTTCGGTGTTTGTATATTTTTAGTAGAGTTTTCAACTAACAGAGGGCTATGGGTGGCCACATGAGGGTCCACGGGGATAATGGGATTAAGGCAGGGAAGGTTTCCCTTCTTCACATGTATATCTCCTCAGCCTTGGTCATATTAGTGATTATGATTGATCGACAATGAAGAAATTAGAGGTACCCACTAACAGATCCAGTGGCAATACCAATATCAAAACCAATACCAATCATGTTGAAGATGAAGAAGACGATTACAAAGGACTTGATGAAAATAATGTGAATATTGATGCAAACAACATGATTATTGATGGTGGAGAAGAATTGAGTAATGGATCTATGCATAGGATGCCTACATCTTGATCTTTGTTGCCACAATGAATAACTGGGTGTATCTGTAGATACAAAAGTTTTGAACTATTTATTCTTTGTATAATCTCTTGTAATGATATTTGGCACAATTTTCCCTTTGTTGTTAGCTGCCCATTGATGGTGATGAGACTAAACTTGATGAATTCGAACCAAGATCATGAAATCTCTTATTCGTTTTCATCAACATACAATTTTTGATGGAACACCATTGTTATAGAGAAAGGGTTGCTACTTTCCTATGGAAGTGATAGAGGATCAAATTATTTTAAAAAATAACTTACTTGAAATTTGTACAATTATTATCAATACATCACAACCTTACACATTCTTAAATGGTTCAATTGTGAATGTTTTCACTTGTGTTCAACTGAAAATTTTTGTTGGTCGTGTGCTTTACAGTTTTACAACTATCCATTAGATGTGATTTGAATGGATGGTGAAATTCTCTTACTTTTCCCTTATATTGTTGTTGCATTGATAGACTATGTTATAGCTTCATTATCTGGGATGCTTCCTTTGCATGATGAGGATATGCCTCACTTGAAGTAATTTTGTAGTTTAGATTATGTTGTAGCCACAACAAATCCCATTATTTTTTGTTTCAAAATATTGGGACCTCACTATTCTTTTGATTTTAAAATTTTCTATCTATTAGTCTCTTCAAATAATTTTGATTTTATCTTCACTCAACTGTAAGCTCATTGAAAGGATTTATTTTGATTCCGATGGCTTGCGGTATATTTCTGATGTTTCTGACATCTCAATTTAATTTCCAATGTTTTACGTCATATATCGGATATCGATATTTAACTTTTGGAATTTAACTCTCCGATGTTCATTCTCCCGATGACATCTTAATTTAATTTTTAATTTCTAATGTTTTACATTAGATATCATATATCGAGAATCTGTCTTTCGAACTTTAACTTTCCGATGTTCATTCTCCGGACGTTTATAAGATTAGCCTTGGATGTTGGATGTCAAGATAATATTTCACTTATAATTTCATTTTCGATGTTCCGATCCTGATACTTCCGATGTAAAACTCAGAATGCAGAAATCAAGATAATATTTGTTTGTAGTTCATTTTTCCTACGTTTCCAATCATGATGTTCCGACGTTAATGTTAGGATTCAAAGATAGGATACCAATTTATTTTATATTTAATTTTCCATATCGATTTCGTCATTAATATTTGTCAAATCAACTATTTATGGCTTGTCTATTTCACATTAATTAATGAAGGCTTCTTAATTTTTCCCTAATACAACCTGGACACTTCGATTTTTTTTTCAAAAGGCACATTTTCAAAACTTATATTTGTTTTTACCTTGGTACTTTCAGTGGAACTCTGAAATCGTGAAATTACAATTGACTATAGATAGATATTATTCAATATAAGTCTTAATAGTTAATTTAGGGATTAGAGTTGCCGTATATTCTCTCGGTAGATTTATTTTGAATTGATTTTTTTCTTATTTATGGTTTGTATACATAAGAAAACTTCGTAATTACCATGGGTTCAAGAAAAAATTCCAAAGCGGTTGCAGAGGAAGTTAAAATAAAAGACCCCATCTTCAGAATATACTCATATACCAATTTTTCAGAACAGAGAACCTTAGTGTTTACATTGGGAGACCATTTACATACTGCTTGATAATGGATATTTTTCCTAGTTTGTGCATGATTTTGCATCTTTCCAAAAAATTCGAGATTCAAATATTTATGCCATTTCTACATGAACAGCTGTGATGTTGTATACAAACTTAGTGAAGTGAATGGTACACTTCACATACCTACCTTCTAGCTCATTCTGGGACTTAAACCAGTCTATCTTTGCATATTGTAAACCACAGACTTTTTCCCAGATATATGCATTGAAGACCCCAGATCAGCTGATAATCCAAGAGTTATTAGAGGCATATGAAATTTTTTTTGACTTGGTAGAAATGGTAAAGGGTTTATGGTTTGACCCATACAACTTCGTCATCAAGTCCAACTGATAGTATCCTATACAACATCTCAGGGGACCAATTAAATTATTGGCTACCACGCTTTACCGTTTTTATGGATTAGAGAATTGTGCTTAGTTCAGATTCAAGTGGGAACCTTTAGTTCATCACATCACCATGCATGGACATGTATTTAATTGGGCGCAAATTTTCTCCATCAATTTAAAGGATGCCATAACAACAATAAAATTTGCCCATGCAACTAGGAAGCCTAAGTTTTATATGTTTGCTTATTTATTTGATGTCATGTGTGCATCTTTCACTTATCCATTGATGGGATGGCGTTGGAAGGTTTGAGCTCCTCCAATTCACACTTATTGTGCTTTATTGTGGGATGATAACTATGAAACCCATATTTTTGACATCTGTGATAATTTCCTGAGCATTGTATATATTATCATCTTCAAAACAAATGCACCAAGGCTTTCTTAGGAAGCTAGGGAATTGATAGTCATCATGGGTGACTGGTACACTATGGAGTTTTCCACATATTTGAGGATATGGGGACACAATTCATCCCACCTTCTTCCTAGTTTTGTCCCAAATAGAATGACTTTGGAGGAGATTGCTTATCATATTGCGGTGTATGGAATCCATAATAGGTTCTCTAGACTTAAAAAGAGGAATTGGACCAAATTACCATTATATGTTGGTCATTTGGTTATTCAGAATGCACCTCATGCACACCCGATGGCTTCCCAACTACAATAATTAAATTTTGGTTTAGGGCCTAAGAGAATGCATGATCTTAGGCATTTTGTGGAAAATAATTTTTCCACAACACCAATAAAGTCCTCAAGCATTCATGAAACTGAACCTGATGATTCATTGTATCAAGGGGTGTCCAATTTTGAAGTACTCTCTAAAATCAACGACCCGGGGCAAAGAGCCTTGATTTATGAAACACAAAAGTAACATAAGAATATGGTTCTTGATTTGCAATTTAGGAAAAGACAAAGAGAGATGAAATGGGGGATAATAATAAAGCTTTGGTTGTGAGTTATTCAAAATCTAATACCCCAATGCAATAGTTGTCAGAGAAGTCACATTCTACCACCAACAAGCCTCCAACTCCTGTTGAGTCATTATCCAAGTTCATGTAAAAGGTTGATTATCTTACAAGTAAGTTATCTCATACCCACAAAAATTAAGTTTTTATTGGTTCTTCTTCTCAACATATTTATACTTTAGAAATAAAAGAAGAAAAATATTCAGTAACTGCAATTCCTAAACCTACCCTTCCCAAAATACTAATCAAGTAATTAACCTAGATCTAGAAAAACCTAAGGATGCCTTTGTTTGTACAAAAGTTGTACAAGAAGAGACTGATTCATCACTTACATCTAATTCAGATGTACCTTTAAAGGTTTTTCCTGTCGAGCCTCATGCAAAATCGCCTCAGGTTAATGTTCATACCAATGAGCTTCCCTTTTTAAATTCTATTAATACTTCCCCTGCTTCCCAAGCTGATCAAGATCCACCTTTACATGACCTTTCTAGTGTAGACCAACCCTTATCTCAAAGTCCCCATGATAATCGTCATATTCCTCTTAATTTACATCAATCTAAACCCATGTAAGTTGGTAATGATCTTTAAGTCATACCACTAAGCTTCCCATTGTAAAATTTGTTAATAATTCCCCTACATATGAAGATGCTCAATACTAACCTTTACTTGACTTTTCTATTGTAGACAGAACCTGTCTCAAAGTCCCCATGACAATCCTTAGAATCTTATTTACTTACGTCAATTTGAACCCATGCAAGGTTGATAATCATCCTTTAAGTTATACAACTGAGCTTCCCATTGTAAACTCTTTCAATACTTCCCTTGCTTCTCAAGCTACTGAATACCAATCTTTACCTGACCTTTCTAGTGTAGACCAACCCTTGTCTCAAAGTCCCCATGATAATCCTCAAAATCCTCCTACCTTACATTAATCTAAACCCATTCAGGTTGATAATGATCCTTTAAGTTGATATATTCCTATTGCATCTTTGCAACCTAAAAATACAGTCCCATCTACGTAAACCTCTCAATGCTAAGTAGACGATTCATCTACACCTGCTCTCACACTTGGTCAAACCAATCCTCGGAATTTTGATCTTTCCACCCAAGTCTTGTCTACTAATTCCACTCATCCTTTTCCTATTTTATCATCCATGAGTCTTCTGATAACTTCTTCCCAAGATCCAATAGACTTCAGAGAGGGTGCAGTAGTTTCCTTGGGAGACTACTTCTTTAGTAAAAAGCATAAGGCGGTTATGAAAAGGAAAAGAGCTAGATAATATGAGGTTGTTAGTTCTCCCATTGAACGACAAGTCGTTTGGAAACATGTATTCACAGATGCTCAGAAGGAAGTTGCAGAAACAAATGTTGCTATGGGACCATTTGTAGGGGATAACTCACGCCTTTTCCACTTTAAATCAGATGATAGATGATGAGAGGGATAAAGTTGCCTCTCTTGAAGCTGAGAAAATGTCTCTACATTTGGATTTTTCCAAACAACTGGATTATGTTAAAGTTCAGTATAAAAAACAAATAGAAGACTTGCAAAAGCATATCCATGAAGTTTTGGATTAGAAAAAGGTAGAAGATCAAAATATCTCGGAGCATGTTGTGGAGACAAGGTACATAAAAGAATAGCTTCATCAGCTGAAAACACAAGCAATTTCTTATTATTTCTTTAGATTCACTCTTGAGGAGTTTAAGGAAGAAGTTGTGGCTCTTAATAGTCAATTTAGAGATTCTCATAATTATTTTATGTCCGATTTAAATGAAATTCAGGATGATTTTTCAGTCTTAGAACACCTTTTACATTTGTTAGGTTCGTATGTGGAAAATAAGAAAATAAAACGCAAAGCCTTTGAACAACTCCCCGATTGGTAGAAGTACATTAAAAATTCCCCTGAAATGATTCCTTGGCTTGATCTCACGAAGTTTAAGTGAGCCAATGTTTCTTTGAAATTGTGGGACATTGTTTGTGAGGATGTTGCCAACATAATTGATAAAGGTGAAAAGGTTTGTCGTCACCTTTGGGATAAAACTGATAGTGTCATGGAAAACCAAGGTATGACAATGTTTGCTGAGTTAGCCGATGTAGTGTCAGCCAAGTTGAAGTTCGCTGAGGTAGTTCATATTTGTGACGAGTCATCCGAGCAGATTGGTTCTTTGAGACAACTTGATATGTCAACATTGAGTATGTTTGTTATGTCTCCTATCCAACATAAAGCCTCGTTGGATAAATTCCTAGAAAATTAGCAGAATATCCAACATAAGGAAATTCGATCTCATATTTGCAAAGCTTAACTCCAATTAGAACATTTAATTTATAAAGACGTGATATAAATATTAGATGCATGTGACAAATGGAGAGATTTAGTGGCTAATTAGAACCATTGTAGTTAGATCTTCCTAGGGTTTAGGAAATCTAATCCTTATTTTTTGGATGTAGTTTAACACTCTAGAGCTTGTTAATGGAATTTTGGAGATATCCTGATGTTTTTTTTTTTAACAGAAACAGAAAGGAAATATATATAAAAGTAGCTGTGCACAGCCATTCAATACAGAAAGAGAGTACCAGAGTATCTGTGCTTAACAGAGAAGTAGCACAAGGAGGTCATCCACTGAGTTTCCCTAAACACTTCAAAATGATTCTGATCAAAACTCTTAAAGCCTGGGGTTGTATAAACCCTTACAAACTGTTTGCATAATAGAAGACAGAAATACATTTAACATAGCTAAATAAAATAAAACTAAGGATTGCCTCTTGGCTGCAAGACTGATTCCTCCTCCATTGGAAGCACGACGTCATCAGAAGCTACATGAACTTGGCTGCTCTAGTTCATGGAGATGATTTTCTGAAGGTCCTTAGCAATCCTTTCGACCTGGCCCTGAACTTCACGAAGACGACTCTCATTGTCATCAATACGCGAATCTTGGTTGCTGATTTGCTGCGAGGTGTAACTGACTGTATCTTCCATCTTCTTCACCACCTGTCCCATCTCTCTGTTGTCCATTACACTGATGGAAAGCAGCTCGTAAAGGCGCCTTAAATTCTTCTTAATATCCACGAGACCTGCATTCTCCCCATGCTGTGCCATTTCACTAGCTTTCGGCCAAAGAGTGATACGAGCAAACTGCTTCTGAATGGAGAGAACAGAACTGGAAAAGGCCACAGAGCTGTTAAAGCAAGCACGAAGAACCAGAAGCTCTTTAAGCAAACGAAGCCCACTGTCACCACATGCCAAAGTTCCCACGTCTCCCTTTTTCCACCCAGTGCACCTGCATCCGATGACCAAATTGCTGTCCCAATTGCCTAATGGAGCCGGAGTCGAAACTGAAAGGGAGGAGCAAAAAAATGGGGAGAAGGCTGCAAGAGCCACCCTCTCTTTCACCACTGAGCGAATACAGGGAAGGACCTGCCACGGAAGACCATGAAAATTCCCTTCTCCTATACCAGAGATAACATGCAAGAGAAAACTCAGAGCGTCGAACGAACCAGGGCCAAGAAGGGAAGAATAATGAGAAGACATAAGGCGTCCCATAGAAGCCATATCGAAAACCGAATTGAAAACTGGAGCATGCGAGGGAGTGTTAATTAAATCCCCAAAAGGATGGGCTTTTAAGACCAGAGGAAACGAGAGGGGCGGTTGCCAGCGAAGGGACCACGCGGTAGCGGGAACAAAGGGGGTAGGACGGGGCCATAAAGGAGACATGACGGCGAAGGAAGTGGCTGTGGAGGACGAGCGGGAGGGAAAAGGCTTGAAAAATGAAGGGGAAGAGGAGGGGGGGAAAGGAAAAAACTAGGGGCCAAGTGATCCCAAAAGGAGGGGGGTTAGAGATGAAAAAAGAATGAGAGAGGAGGGATAAGGAAGAGCAGGCGAGAAAGGGGAGAAAAAAGAATGGGGACAATGACTCTGTTTTCCATGGAATTGGGCATTGAGGAGCCGGAAGGGGGGCTTCCAGCGCCACCAGTTAAGGGATATATTTGTGAATAGGGCGATTTCCATTCTGTCGATACTGCCCTTGCAGGAGAGAAGCTCCCCCATTTGCCAGACTGTCAGCTGCCGTATTGTTGTGTCGGAGGATATGATATTCTTCATAGTCGCTGGACATAAGGAGCTTTGCTTTTTCATAAAGTTGCTGACATTTGATGGCTCCCTCATTGTATCCATTGATTAATTTATAAATGACATGCCTAGAATCCCCAATGATCAAGGCCTTGAGAATTTTCTTTTCCTTAAGAATGTGGAGGCTCTGAATAAGAGCCAACCACTCAGCTTCATTGTTGGACCTGATGTCGAGCCCCCAAGCGAATGTATGTTCTACATCTCCTCCGGGATTCAGCAGAATCCCCCCCGCACCTGCCTCCCCAGGATTGCCTTTCGAGGCACCATCAAAGAAAAAAAAAAGGAGTTTTTCTCCCGAAGCCAAGACTTAAAATCATTCGAAGGAAGGCGAAGATCCCAAGAGAGGGACTAAGGACCAATTTTGGACTGAAGGGAGCTATTCTCTTTTAGGAAATGTTTGCTCCAAGAGGAATAGGGCTCGGGAATGGACTCCTGAGAGGGGAAGAAGATTTTGTCTGATACAAACTTTTCTGTTATCATCCCTATGATTTTGGCTGCTATATAGGTGGGTATGGATTTTTGGTCTTTAAATATAGCACGATTCCTTGCTAACCAGAGCTGCCAACAGAGGTTCTTTGGAATGGAGGCCCAAAGGCGACTTAGAACTGGTTTATTCCGAAGAGAACCGGGGAACTGCTTGGGCCAATCCTTAAAAAGTTGAACCGCCATGTCAGGAAAGTTAAGGTCATAGTCCTGTGGGAGGATAATCTTCCAGATTGAGAGAGAAACTTTGCACTGAAGAAAAATGTGGCTAGATGTCTCTTCAGCGGAGTTACACATGGCACATCGAGAGGGGCTTGAAATGCCCCTTTTCCTTAGATTTTCCGCTGTAAGTAGCTTATTATGCAAAAGCAGCCAAATGAAATTATTGACTTTGGGGATGCTATTAAAGTGCCAAACCTGCTTCCAGATCCTCTCCACCGAGCTTGATTCCATGCTTAGCTTTTTATAACCTTCTTTAACATTATATTGGCCTGACTTGCCCCAGCCAAGACGATCTGGAATTGAAAGGCTCGTTGGGGACAAACCATGGAGGGATAAGAAGAGGGCGGCTGATGAATTTTCCATATGAGCTGGGGGAGAAAGATTTTTCCAGCCAGACCATCGTCCTTAAGAATCCCAACAGGAGAGGTCAAAAAGAGAGTTGATGCCGTGATCACGAGCCCAATCGGCTAGAGGGGCCAGTTCTGGCAGGGAGGAGTGAGGCAGCTGTCCAAGAATGCTATTGGTCCAAACATTGATCTTCTTTCCATTCCCTGGGATCCAATAACTGTTCTCAAGGATGATGCTGAGAGATGCTTTACACAGTTGCCAGAGAGAGGTTCCTTTACCTGTCCAAGCTCTGTCCAGCAATTTTGATCTAGGCCTTTTGATATTTTTTTTTTCTGATGACTTCCTTCCACCATTCTTTCTTTCCCGTGACCAGCCTCCATACCAATTTGGCTCCCATAGCTTTGCACACAAGCTCAGGATCTCTGATGCCTAACCCGCCTTGAAACTTAGGCCGCTTGACCGTTTCCCATTTAACCAAATGGAACTTCTTGGATTGAACTTTTCCACCCTGCCATAAAAATTTCCTAATTTCTTTGCAAATACTGATGATGACAGTCCTAGGAACAAGGACCATTGAGCTGATATAGATAGGGTAGGAGGAGAGGATGGACTTTATTAGCATAGTCTTACCAGCTAAATTCAACCATTTCGATCCCAAGGAATGAATTTTGTCTTTGATTTTTTGGATCACCGGATTCCACATTGAGGTAGTCAAGGTTTTCTTAACCACAGGGATACCCAGGTAAGTAAAGTGGGTCCAGTTGGGATTGAATTTGATTTGAAGGATTTGCGAGATGCTGCAGAGGGTTGCTGGAGGACAGTTCCACCCATAGATTTGGATTTTGTGCAGGTTTACTGAACTTCCAAAGGATTGGAGGAAGATGTCCAAGGGCCTGAGAAAATTCCTTGCTATTTGAGGAGAAGCTATGCCAAGCAGCATGGAGTCATCCGCAAAAAGAGCATGATTGATGGGGGGGACAGAGCCACGATAGGAGAGGCCTGGGAGAGAGCCTTCAGCTTGGATTCTATTCAGCCTTCTGCTTAGGGAGTCAGCCACCAGAATATAGAGGAAGGGGGATAGAGGGCATCCTTGCCTAACTCCTCTAGAGGCTTTAAAAAATTCTGAGGGACGACCATTGATGAGGGGAGCTATCCAGGGAGAGGAGATGTAGGCTTGCACTTGGGAGATAAATGCTGGGGGGAAACCAAAACTCTTCAGGACTAAGATGATATAGGAATGTCGCAGTCTGTCAAAAGCATTAGCGAGGTCCAACTTTATGGCCATCCCGGGCTCCCCCCTTTTGGTACTGGAGTGAATGGCTTCTTGAACTAAGAGGATATTGTCACTGATTTGTCTACCATACAAGAAGCCGCCTTGATTCGGGGAGATAAGGGAGGGGATGATTTTCTTAAGCCTCAAAGACAGCACTTTGGAGAAGATCTTGTAGGAGGCATTGTAGAGCGAGATTGGTCGAAATTTTTTGATGGAAGAGGGGTTGGGCTCTTTAGGGATCAAAGCCAGAAAGGTGGAATTGGTGGCTCCCCCCATGTTTCCTTTTTCCAGCCAGGAGATGAGGCGCATTAGATCTTTCTTGATAAGGGACCAAAAGAATCTGTAAAAGCAGATGGGGAAACCATCCGGGCCTGGAGCCTTATCCGGGTGGAGACTCCAGATAGCATTCTTAACCTCTTCTTCTGAGATGGGGGATTCAAGGCTGGTTTTATCCTCAGGGCTGATCAAGGCAGGGATATCTGAGACCATTTCCTCCATCAATCGATGTGAGACAGGCTCTGCATCATTGTATAAATGCTCAAAGAAAGATCTTACCTCAGTGCTGATGGCCGCTTGCCCTTGTATGACTGATCCATCTTCCTTCTTGAGTTCTCGTATTGTGTTCCACCGTTGCCTATCCCTGCATTGATTTTGGAAGAACTTAGTGTTTTGGTCTCCACCTTTGAGCCAGAAGACGCGTGAACGAAGTCTCCAGCTTTCCTCCTCGTCCCTAAGAATTTTCTGGAGTTTGGCTTCCAGTTCAATTTCCTTGAATAAACGATCTTTAGTGATTGTGCTAACTTCCATCTCAGATTGAAGGTGCTCCATATCTTTTAAGATGTTTTTCTTTTGCTCCGCTGGTTCTTTATATTGAGTTTTTGCCCAAGATTTAAGAGCAGCTTTCAGCCGTTTTAACTTCTGTTCCCAGGAGAAAGCAGGGGTGCCAGGGATGAAACACCGCCAGGTTTCAGTGATGAGATCCTTGACCGCAGCCGAATCCAACCATAATCTATTAAATCTAAAAGGAAGGGGACCCAGGTTTTCCTCCGGCGGAAAGAAAAGGCAAACGGGTTTATGGTCTGACACTGCAGAGCTCAGGATCTTGACTTCTGGCTGCTGATCAAGGAGATGGGTACTTGCTAGAAAACGATCTAGATGGGCTGCGATATAACCAGGACCGACTCGCCTATTGCTCCACGTGAAGGTGCCATTTTTAGGTTTGACATCTGAAAGAGCCCACTGGGAAATGAGATCTTCCAATCTTTCCCCAAAGGGATCTCTTACCTTGGAGCCTCCTCTGCGCTCAGCTGCCGAAATAGTGACATTGAAGTCTCCTGCGATAAAGCAAGGGTCCGACTTCTTGTCATCACATTGTTCTTCCAGCGAAGACCAGAAAATGTCCTTTTGTGAATTCATGGTTGGGCCGTAGACATTCCCAATCCAATTTTTTTTTTTAGTTTCCCTATTTTCTAATTTCAAGAAGATCCAATTCCTATTTTCAATAGCAGAACTTAGCTTAAACTTATCTGCATTCCACCAGCAGAGAAGCCCTCCTGAAGCACCACTGGCACTAACAGCGTGACCTTTTCCCTTTGTCCAGACTCTTTTGAGAAGAGCAATGCTTTCTTCGGCAGGTTTTTTAGTCTCCTGGAGGAGAAGGATTGAGGCAGATTCCATTGTCTTGAATCTTTTGATAACTTCTAGTTTTTGCGAACCGCCCAAACCTCTGCAATTCCAGGAGACTATTTTCATTATTTTCGTTGTTGTTTAAGGGCCTTCTCCCTCTCCTTTTTTTCCTCTTCCGCGGTAAGGAGATATTTACTTGCTTGCGATGATTTGACGAGAAAGTCTAGATTGGCCTGCTTTCCCGCCGCTTTTTCCCTTGCTGCCTCCTGCTCTCTGATGGTTTTATTTGTTTTCCTTCCCTTTCTGGAAAGGGGTTCTTTCTCTTCTACAGAAGTGTCTGTAGTTTCCTCGGCGCCTATGCTTTCCCTTGAACGAGTGATAGATCCTTCAGAGGTCATTGGTTTGTCTTTCCTATCCCCAATGTTTCCAAGACCCTCTTCCTGAGTTTCCTTTTCTGGCGGAGCTTCTGGACCGTCTTCCCTGCCTTCCTGCTCCTGAGGCGATGTGATAACGATCTGGGGTTCTGAGCTCGGCTGATGATCCATTTCCGAGTTTTCAACCTGATTTTCTGCTTCCTGATCTTCTGTCTCCAGGACCTCAAATATATTTTCGGGGGGGCTCTTTGATGAGGGGATTTGTTGCTTTGAGGGCTTGGCTGCCTTTTTTCCATTTGCAACGTTCCAACCCTCGCTGGGTAGGCTATCTGTGATGGGTTTCTTCGGGCATGATTTAGCAAAATGGTCGTATTCATGGCAGAACTTACACTTAAAATGGATTTGCTCGTAGTCAACTCTTTGCAGATGATTCCACCCATCAATGGAAAGCATGATTGCCTCCGGGAGACCTTTCTCAAGATCAACTTCAACGCAGATGCGAGCGCAAGAAAACATAGGGGCTTTTGGCTCAGATTTGTCCACATATTTTCCTAGGGTATTCCCTATTGTTCGGAAGTCCTCATCATTCCAGCAGTGGAGGGGGAGATGTGGGAGTTTGACCCACACAGGGACTGCCTTTGGGATATCTTTTTCAGGGTTAAAATAAAGATCCCATTTGTTCAGATACATACCTCTCAGACCCGTGAAGTAAGGCCCATTCCTGAAGATTAGATCACGATCCTCTTTCTTTTCAAAGATGAAAGCAAAGTATCATTTTCCACAAAAGATTTGTTGGACTTCCCCCTGAATTAGGGTTCTCCAGTTCTTATTCAACCAGATTTCAACAGAGCGTGGGGAAGGCCAAAGGCTAGTGAACAAGCCAATGAGGCCTTTCTCCGAGAGAGCAACTGCCTTCCTTTTAGACGCGACGGAACAGAGCTTTACTTCAGGGACCTCCGATCGCTTGACGAATTTAGAAGATGGGGCCGCGGAGATAGGAACAGGAGGGAGGCCAGCCACAATGGACTGGAACCTATCCTCCACTGATGGGGGATCCGGCGGATCCATGCCAGGGCGCGAAGGCCCTCACGGACAGGCGCAAAACGGCTTCAGCGTAGCAAACCCTAGCAGCTCGCAGCTTTTTGTTGTTGCTTAACAATTTTGGAGATATCCTAATGTTGGTGGCAACCCTTATGAGTAAAAAATGGAATTTTTTCTATGCTTTATTCATGATTTTCTTGTCAAATATTCTTAAATTTGATTATGTTATACGTATCTAGAGTACATTGATTATTGTCTTATATTCACATGTCATCGTCGATCTCTAGTCATTGAATGTTCTAAGTTATTACAGAGTTAAACTTATATGTGTTGTGATTAATAGGATGATCATACTTGTTCTATTTCTATTGATATCATAACATATTTAACCATTTAGATTTCCTTTACAAATTTACATAGATTTGTTAATTAACTCTTGGAATAATTAGGAGTTCTGGAATGTGTTTCAGAACGTTTAGTCTCACTCAATTTCTCTTTTGAAAAGTTAATAGTTATAAAAGGATTGGGTTGAATCGGTAATCAATTACTCTTTATGTTCATTTATGCTTTCTAATATGTTTGATCACTTTGGGATATTTTCATAAATGATTATAACATGTTTAATTTAAAAAAGTTAATTTATTAATTAATAAATTATTTTAATGCTAGATTTAGCTTTTGTTAACTTTAATTTATTAATTATTTCATGTAGTTAAAATACAGTTTAGATAACTTTGTTCAAGTTTTAGGATAGAGTAGATTTTATATAGCAATAACTAGTAGATTAAAATTCTAGTTATTTTAGGTAAAACCTAGATTAAAGTCTCTCGCTGAGGAGCAAAATCAACTTTATTGGTGCAGTTTTGTTTTTTTACTCATCCACCTCTCTCTCCATGGCTAGAAGACACTAGTAATGGAATTTGACCCATAGACCTAATAAAGGGCTAGTTCAATAATGGTGATTTCTAATATTCTATTTTAGATAGCTTTGATCTCATCCATCATAGGTCTACTTTGGATAAATACTAAACGGAAATTTAATGGTGACTTGTGATTTATTTTGAAATGATTCAAAAATATTCATGTACTTATAGAATTAAGAGTAAGCTTTTTTGAAAATTTCCTAGGACCTCCATTAAGCATGCTTAAAAAGTCAAAATCTTGTTAGTTGATGTGTTGTTATTTTGCATTATTCAAATATTGTAAGCCAAACCCCTTTTTGCAATAAAAAACTATATTAACAGTGTCATTCCATTTATTATAGTGTGATATGTTGTTATTTTGCATTATTTCAAATATTGCAAAGCAAACCCCTTTTTACAATTAAAAGCTATCTTGGAAATCCCATGCCATTTGTTATAGTGTTTGTAGTTTGACTCATCTTTTTGGTGTATGAATATTTAATTGCCTACAACATCTTAGGATTCTCAACCATTGTCTTTATTCTTGTGTTGAAATAGTGTTATAACCACAAGAGATCCCATTATTTTCAAAAAATAGGATCCCTCTTTTCTTATATTTTAAAATTGCCACTTATTGATTCTTTAGAGTTATTTTTGTTGAGTTTATCTTCACCTAGAGATAAAGATCATTTTTAATTTTATTTTTGAAGAGGTTTATTTTGATTCCAATGATTTAAGTTATCATTTATGATGTTTCCAAGTTTTTATCTAAATTATGGTATGTTATCTCAAACGTTGGACATCACGTATTCAATTTCTTTTTTATTCTTGACATTTTGATGTTTTGATCTTGATGATTCCGAGGTCAATGTCAGAATGGAGAAATCAGGAAGATACTTCCTTTTACATAAATTTTTTTTTTCATAAAAAAAAGATCTTATATATTTGATATATAAAAAAGGTATCACCAGATAATTACATAACGACGACATGTCATCACTAGTCCATAACAGTAATTACATCTACTAATCAAAAAGTTTCTAACTTCTATCCATAACAACCAGTTTTCATAATACTCTGCCATCACCCAACAAGTATCCAACCATGGCTAATTATGTAATATCCATTACATATTACCCCACAGATTTGTCAACCCATTATGAACCATAAGATATAACAATCTTATGCGTTCATACAGTCATGCCAAAAAAACTAATAAGAAGCAAAAAAGGTAAATGCAGATGGATCACGTCCATCCCCACGGGCCACCAAAAAATGTCCAACCGGCCCCGCTAATGCCTGTTTAGATAATAGATCAGCATCATAATTGATCTCCCTATATACATGCTGGATGCTGATCTCCAAGAATTGACTCTTCAGCTGCAATATACGATCCATCCAATAGGTAAGGAGAACCGCTTCCAAATGGATAATGCCTTTAAACCATTCTACAATAACCCGGGAGTCACCAGCAATTTGAATTGCATCTATGCCCAAAGATCTAGCAAAGTGAAGAATACTCCACAATGCCAGCAATTCAGACCGTGTGTTGGTACCAAATCCACAGTTCCATTTTATGTTAAATCTACCCAGCAGAGGCGATATGAGTATAGCCCCTACTCCACACTTGGTACCTCCATCCTGAGATGCCCCATCAAAGTATCCTATAGACATGCCATGTAGAAAAGCTGGTTGCTGAATAATACGAGACTTTTTCTTCCTGAAATGCTTGGGTCCCTCATTCCATATGATCTGTACCTTATTGACAATCTGAAGCAGAGTAGTGTATACATTCCTGAAAATAAAGGAGTTCCTTGCCAGCCAGATAAATCTACACATGTGAAACAGTATAGTCCTCAGCTTACTGTCACCAGTTATCCAATTTCTGAAAGCCTGTGTAATATGTATACCATGCCAAATAAGATCAGTTTCATATAAATGACCAATATGTTGCCAAACCTACACAGAAAATGGACAGTCAATCATCAAATGCGTAATACTTTCCTCAGCATCATGACATAACGAGCAAATTCCAGGACCCTTGATGCCCTTTCTCTGGAGCATATTCCAAGTAAGAATACGTTCAACCAACAATAACCAGGAGAATATCACCGTCTTTAGAGGAATTTTCCAACGCCAAACCTCCTTGAACCATATAGGAATACATTCCGTGAATGTGGTAGAAACAGAAGATGTATATGCTAGTGCCGCAGTGATAGTTCCGGTTTTCACATTCTTACTCCAGATCAGAGAATCTTTACAATGTTGCAGCCTTAATCCAGAGTTCCTAAGCTTGTATGTATATTCATTCCATTCAGTAGCCAAAGGTTCGGTAAGATTTAATTCCGGAGCATCCACCCATCCCGTGAAGCCGTGATCATCAATATAATTTGCGGCCTGTGCCAAAAAATATATCCTTTTATCAAGCAAATGAGTCAATAGTGGATCCGATAGCCTGAAAGATCCATTCATACCCAAAATAGGATCTCTTCCAACCCTTATGCTCCACCCATCACCAGGACTCCACGCCAACCACTGTTTCAGTATAGGCATCGCCTTCAGTAGTGCCCTCCATATATCCGAGATGTTCCTCTAGTCGTACTCAAACAGTCTGATCCATTCTGAAATCGGCCAACCTCGAATGTATTTGGCACAGATCACCCGATGCCACAGGCATGGTACAAATATACACCGCCACAAGTTTTTTGCATTTAGTGCTCTGCCAAAATCGCCAATGTCCTTTAGGCCCCATCCTCCACATTCTTTAGGCTTGGTCAATAGATCCCATCTTGCCAAGCAGATAGAAGGCTTATCACTGCATCCAGACCATATGAATCTCGTCATTCTGCTCTATATCAGTTTAAGAATAGCTTTCGGAATCCAGGAGAGGGAGAACCAATATACCGGAATGTTTTCCACGACTGATTTAGTCAATATGAGTCTACCGCCAATTGATAAAAAACGATGGCCCCAATTACCAATGCGAGTCTCAATCCTCTTAAGCAGCCAAATCCAGTCCCTGATCTTATAGTCATCAGGCTTCAGAAAAAATCCCAGGTATCTGAATCCATGTTCAAGAGGCAGAATATCGAAAGAAAAAAGATTGTGAAGTACCTCCAACTGATCAGGATCCCACTTAGATTGATAAAATTGAGATTTGTTCGGACTAATGCTCATACCCATAGCATCACAGAAAACATCAAGAGCTTTTTTGATAGCCAGCCATTCTCGATGGGAGCCCCCGCCAAACAATAGGATGTCGTCCACAAATAACAGATGTGTTATAAAAATACTAGCAGCCACCTCGATACCCACAATATCTCCATGCTCTGTTAATACCTTTATCATCCTGCTGAAACCTTCTGCAATAAGTAGAAATAATAATGGTGACAATGGACATCCCTGTCGTAAGCCCCTGGATGCCGAGAAGAAGGGAGTGGGATTTCCATTGACCAGTATAGAGAAATTTGCAGAACTTACGCATCCCATAATCCAATTTGTAGTGTGCAAGGGTATACCAATTTGCAGAAGTACCAATCGAATAAAACCCCAGTCCACCCGATCATAAGCTTTTATGAGATCCAACTTCAATACCAGAGCTTTCTTATTCTTTAACTTAATGCTGTGGATATTTTCTTGTGTAATGGCAATGGCATCAGTTATTTGTCGATTTTCAAGGAAACCGAACTGTTCATCAGAAATACCCAAGGACAACCCCTTCTTCAGACGAGTAGCAATGATTTTAGTTATAATCTTATAAATCAGATTGCATAGAGATATCGGCCGATATCCCGCAAAAGAGGAAGGATTATCCGATTTAGGTATTAATGCCACAAAAGTTGAGTTCAATGAACCACAAACATTGCCCTGAATCTGAGATTCCTCCACCATAGCTAGAAGATCGGGTCCCACCAAATCAAAAAAATGAAGGAAAATTTCTACAGTCCATCCATCTGGCCCCGAACTCTTTGAGGGTTCAAATGCTTTCAGAGTGGAGTGAATCTCATCCAAGGTGACAGGTATATAGAGCCTCGCACCATCCTGTTCCCCAAACATCCGCAGGTACTTCATAATAAGTTCCATTTGAGCAACAATAGACAGGTTTTTCTGTTTCTTATACACATAATTGAAGTATGTAAATGCCTCAATTTCAAGATCACCCTGTTTGCAAATAACAGACCCATCTTCCATTTGTAAATCCCAGATATGGTTATGAATCCTTCTAGCATTGGCAAACTGATGATAAAATTTGGTGTTATAGTCACCACTCTCAATCCAATTAAGTCTACTTTTCTGGTGAGCCGTCTCCTCCTTCCTCTTCAGTATGGATTCCTGTGACTCAAAAAGGATTTTTAGCTGAGCACTGACCTCCTCATCACATATACCGGCCGGATAGTCTATCATAATTTTAGCAATATCAGATTCAATAGCTACTAACACCTCCACGTCTCGCTTCTTTTGAATCTTTTCCCAGTTCTTCACCTCTGCTTTGAGGAGCCTAAGTTTCATAACCAATCTCCGCATAAGAGTAAAATCATCATCCACCACCATAGACCGCCACGTCGATCTCACAAACAGGTCAAAATTATCCATAGCCAACCATGTCGCATTAAATTTAAATGGATAATGGATATGTTCACCTTCCATTTCCCACTGGAATACAATAGGGAAATGATCAAAAATCTTTGACTGTACTACCCACGATCGATAGGAATGAGCCTGCTCCAGTAAATCCGCATCCACAATGAATCTATCTAATTGCTTGCCAATACCAGCCGTGCCTCCCCGACCATTTTGCCAAGTAGGTCGAATGATAGATGGCTCAACATCTATCAGACCTTCATCTCGAAACAGATTGTAAAAAAAGTCAGCATCCGGATCCAGTCGCATACTACCCCAAGTTTCACTAGCAGATAAAGTAAAATTAAGATCACCACCAATGATTAATCCGGTTTGCTTCAATATACCACTAGCGCGAATATGATTCCAAAAAGGAATTCTGTGATGATATGGCCCATAGCAATTTAGTATGTTAATCTTCTGGACTCCATCAATGTGCCTTCCCTGCAAAATAATACCTGCAATAGATTTGTAGACTTCAAAATTAGCTTTATTAGGATTCCATGCTGACAGCAAACCCCCTGAAAGTCCAGTAGCATCCACAGCGCTCATATACCAACTCCCCACCACTTTTGTAAATACTTCAATTGCCTTTTCAGAAGACACCATCGTCTCCTGAATCAATAAAATATCAGGACGAACACTCTCAATAACTCTACGGAGGGCTAGCAATTTTGGGGCACCCCCTACCCCACGAATATTCATAGAGAGAATAATCATGTTAAACCCCGTGCAAGGGCCTTCTGCGCTCTAAGGGCCCGAGGGATATGAGAAGTAGGAGTAGTCAATTTGGAGAATCAGATAATAACCCCTTCAGTTTTCTGGCGTTTCTGGTCTTCAGAGGCGAGAATTCAGGGTCCAAACCCCCGCGTATACAACCTTTGGGATCACTAACCAGCCCCCCCATAGACCCAGATGGTGATAAAACCACAGCAGAGGGTTTATCAATAATGATTCTACCACCCATGTATACAGGAAGTTTAGAATCCTTGAGTATATCTCTATAGGAAGGGATCACCTCAGTAATAGATTCAGACTCAACAGGCTGGGCAAAATTCCCCATATACCCCTGTGGAGACGAGTCAAATCCCTCATCCGTCTCCTTCCTCCCCACCGGAGTATAGGAATCCCCAGAAGAAGCTTTTGGATAAGTCTCATCGAAAACCCTAGGGAGAGACTGATTGCCCAAGGAAGTCGATTGAATAGAGCCCAGTGGATGATCCCCCTCCACCCCACCAGGGATATCCTCTAATGAAGCATGTCCTTCCATATATAAACCAGACTGCAAAATATACCTATCATTGAGCACCGATTCTTTCAATTTATAAAACTCCTCCAGAGTTAAAGACGCTACAAGAGATGGAGAGTATAATTGTAACTTACCAATCAGTGTAATGTCCGGGATAGAGAGAGTGGACAGGTCCATAGCCAATGCGACCACATTCGACTCGATTATCTCAGGCGGCTCTTCTATAGATGAAGGATTAGCTAAAAGCCCGGGGCTATCGAGCTGTGATATAGGACGACCAGAGCAATGTGCTTTAAGATGACCCACCTTATTGCATGTCGAGCATCGAAACGGTAGTCCCTAGTAATCCAAATCGATATCATAAACAGTCCCCCTCCATTCAATGGTCAAATCCGCCACAAGTCCCTGAGAGATATCAATTTCCACAAAAATCTTGCCAATTCTACGGTCCAGACCCCCTAATAGGGAGGGTTCCACATGTAAAAAGCGCCCCAGATGATTGCCAATAGCACTAAATGCTTCCAAATTCCACAGGAAGAGGGGGCAATTCAAAATATGGACCCAAAGGTGACGAATAACCAGGACCTCCTTCTCAGGGTTGAAAAGGTGACACCACCTCTTCAGCATCAAGCTACCCTTACCACACAGCCAGTTTCTGGATAATATAGATTCTGAATCCTCCAAGCTCTTAAACAAAAAGCAATACCACCCCCTGGATAATTTAAATACCTTGGGCATGTATGTAAGCAATGGATACCATTTTTTCTGTACAAAGGTCTCAACTTCTCGACTAGAACACGACCAGTAACTGAACTTACCAACCAGTGCCGCCAAAGACATCTTGGTCACAGCATCTAACCCAATATCATCCCCCAACACCATCCTCGGGCTTCTTTTCTTCGGCTTCTAGGGTTTCACAACATCTCTCACACCTGTATGCTCCTTCGTAATGTATCGCTTATGAGAACCAGCCGAAATGCTTACTCGAGGGATGTTAAGTTCAGCAGATTGACATTCATCAATAATTGCCAGGATATCTCTCTCATATGACGGTTTCAATGGCACTTGTATCCCGGGCTGAGCAACATCACGCGGATAATTACTGCATGGGTTCGTTATCCCATGCACATTACATCCACCAACACCGAATTTACTCCTTAATGCATCATCTGGGATAAAGAGCCCAGCGTCCTTCCAAAGGATCTCATCGTTTGGATCCAATAGATCTAAAAACTCACCACCTGTCCCCATCTTCAATAACAAAGGTGCAAGCACAATTAAGGCCCAACCACCACAATTGTGAATAAACGAGCCTCCAGATTGACCAAAAGCAGAAAGTGCCACCTTTCAGTAAGATCTGACGATGCAATACACGACCCCCCCAGCAATAGCATCGATAATCAATAGATTGGACATCGATAGTTGTATATACCTCCCTCCCTTAATGCAAATGGAAGAATGATCAATGTCCACCAAGAAACAATAAAGGCGGATCACCAACCGGGCCCATCCACATAAATGATAATTTCAAATATGGAAAGATGTAGATACCAGGTAGTAAGAAAGATACCACTGAGCTGAACAATGGCAGCAACCATGTAGAGAAAACCCTCTCAACTGCGGAGCCAAGTAATGATTAACAGTAAATACAGGAACTCAGGGAGTGTAACCCCAAACCTCCGCAACACATCATACAACATCCAGCATAAACAGAGTCGACACCTGAATCAAAATGTCCAGTCTGACAGCCAATCCCCAAAGAAACAGCTCCAATAGCATGACCTGACAGAAGAAATTCTGATACAGTATATAGTATGCTAGTGGTGACGTAAAAAACACCACGTCAAAGAATATATCCTTTATACCAAAACCTCCATCATCAAATGGCCCAGAGTGTTAAAAACAGTCGCAGTATGTTAAGTTATAAAAAACAGCTCCTGTAATACAAGCACCCATGCATTCCAGAAAAAAGCACTTCATAGACCGACGCCTCTCAATGTAGGGTCCTCTCAGCATCAGCTCACTGTCAACACTAACGAGAGTACCGATAAACACATAACAAGAGCATTCCTATAATAATCTCGTCCCTACTGCTGTTCGCTGCTCGCTTCTGCTCCTGCACGCAACTGTTTTTCCGGCACAAAATTTTCCTTGTTATTCCCTGTAAGCAGAGAATTCTTCCTTTTACATAATTTGTACTCTAGACGTCTCCAACTTTGATGTTTTTGATGGTAAAAAATATTTTATATGTAGCAAAGTAATAAATGTTGAGACGGCAGCATTGGGGTCGTTGGATCTCAATCGACCCACAATGCAGCATTTATTACTCTAATGCATAATAAATATTGTTAGCCGTTTTTGATGCCTACATTAAAAATCAGAAATCATATATCCATTTATTCTATTTTTGTTGACTTTTTGACCTCGATGCTAACTGCGGACATCTGAAAAGTTATTTTTGAATTATATAATTAAGGATTATGATGTTTTCTCTCGGACATAATTCTTTGGATCTTTGACATTGAGATATCATTTAACAGATTTATTTTTATTTCGACACACTTGCAGAAACTGTTAAGCAACGATTGCCATCTGCAGTTAATATTGATAATCATCTATTTTGGTTTGTCTCTTGCGCAATAATTAATGCCATGATGTTAATTTTTCCCTTATTTAGCCTTGACACTCAAACCAATTTTGAAACTTACCATCCATTTCCATCTTGTTACTCAGTGTGGAACCTTGAAATAGTGAAATTACAGTTGATAGCAGATTTGGTTGAATAAGAGTTTTACAACTTATTCATGTATTGGATTTACCATAGTTTGTTTGGGTTAGATTTCATTTTGAATTGAAATTTTCATATTATGGTTTGTTTACATAAAAAGATAAACATGGTTCTGAGGGAAAAATCCAAAGTAGCCACCGATGAAGTTAAAACTAGAAATCCTAATTTTGGAATATAATCAAGTACTGATTTCCAGAATGGAGATCCTCAATGCTTAGACTGGGTTACTATTTATATTCTGTTTGATAATGGATTTCAGGATATTGGTGCTGGTTTAATGGAATTTCTAGGACTATTTTGGCCATGTAATGAAGATCTTCATTGGTACTGGTTTTTCATTGGTACTGGTTTTTCCTCATGAGATTTCCAGGGTAAATCTATTGTGTCTATGTGAATGTTTTTTGCAATATTTATTTCTTGCTTAATGTTGCTCATTATAATCCGAAGGCAAGAAACGACTTGTGAGAGACCTGTGAATTCCCGGGCAGGTTTATGGGGGTTCAGGGCAGGATCCCCTGAGAAAAATTTCTTTTGGCCCGTTTTTTAAATCTCTAGAGCGTGAAGAAGAGATCTTTTGAGCCTCCCCATGTGAAGAATATCTGTGTGAAGGGATTCACTGGATTTGTGGATCATATCGACAGAGGTTGTGTGCATCCGTGAGGAGGAAGCCAATGAGCGCTCCCAACTAAGAGAAGAAACCCGTGGTGGAGGTCTTTGAAGAAAATATAGTGCAGTGTTCGAGGAATAGAAGATGACAGTACATTTGGAGGATCCGTCGTGTGGGTCAAGAGAGCTGGTGTTTCTTTGGATCTATTGTAGCTGCATTAAAGTTCAAATCTATGAGAGTGTGTCCGCGGATTAACGCCTGTTAGTGAAGAGATGTCAACACTTGCATTTTCAGGCCGTGTGAGTAAGGAAAGAGTCGTGACCTGTCCTGAGAAGACCGCCAAAGAGAAGGGGGGCTGAAACCCTAGCCGCCGCATAAGGAGACAATTCGTCGCTGCAACCGTCACTGCTAGCCATACGTGAAGAGGGATTTGATCCACGAGGAGTCAACCTGGGAAGAAGAAGCCAACCCGTGGCTTACCATGGTAAATTGTTTTAAATGGGCACTCCAAGGTAGATCGTGGACGTTATGTAATGGAGAAGATTCCTTGGTGTGAGCGAAGAGGGTAGCGAACCATTGTTGTCCAGGATATGATTGGCGTAAAGAGACAGAGTTCTGAGATCTGTTAAGGGTTTCCAAGGCCGCTAGTGCTGATATGTGATTGAGTGGCTCGGGCTCAGCTAACAGTGATGGCGGAAGAGATCGGAAGCTCTTTGATGGCACTAAAGCATAGAGGCCGCAAAGGAGAGCCAACAATCCTGTGCAAGGAGCAATCAAAACCACGAAGGAGAAAATTCCCTCCGATTTACTGCAAGGGACCAATGCGTTCTGAGATTTGCTGAAGGACACGGAGATGTGACAAGTGTGGAAGGTTGCATGCGTTCTAGTGGAGGTCGCCAGGAATGTAGATGAAGGAAAATGTAATCACTGGTAGATCCGTACCTCAATCTCCGTAGACTTTGTTGAGTTTCTACCAGTCAAGATCTTGTCGATCAGTGTGACAAAACGGAAGAGTCCACGATTAGGCAATGTAAATTAGTCGAATTTATTTTTAAAGCTAAGATGTTAGGAGATAGTTCAATTTTGTTGTAAATAGAAGAAGCAAATTGTAATTTAGGTTAGACAAGAGAGTCAAGAGACACAATAGAGAGACACATGAACTGGGTGAGAATTTGTAACACTTTGTTATTTCCGCATAGTTAAATATATGAAATAGTTTATGGTTGAATGCATGATTATTTGACCGCACATATTTTCATTTACTTGGGTAAATGTCTTTTACAATTACTATTAAGTGAAAGATCAAAAACCAAGTTTCAGGGTTTTATCGCACATTGATCGACTCAAGTCTTCCTACAAATTTGGGCATATGTTCTTATAAGTTATTTGGATTTGTTAATGTGTCAATTTTTACTCTATCTTAGTCACATGTGAAAAGCATTTGTAATTTTTTAAGTCTCTTAGACTAAGAAAAATACTCTGTAGATTTTGACTTTTTTTATCAAAGTGAACCGACTTGAGAGGTCGGTTGACTTGAGTGGTCAAAGAGGTGAGCCGACTTGAGAAGTCAAAGAAGTCAACTGACTTAGAAGTGACAAGTAAGTCGAAGTAAATCACTCCGGTAGAAAGTCCGACCAAAGTTGATAGACTTGTCTAGTTGGGAGATAGACAAGTTTCACCCGACAAGTGAAAAAGAAAAAGAGGTCGGCATGAAAAGTGAAAATTAAATCTTTAATATTAACTGAGCGATAAACTCAAGTTTAGTGGGCTTGGTTTTGGCTAACATCACTTGATTGAAAATTGAAGGGTGCGCTTCTTGGTTAGATGAGTGGCCATAGAGAGACATGAGATCGCATGCAAATGATTCCAAAGTAGGGCATATGAAGAGAGACATGTCATTATTAGATCAAGTGTCTTTGCATATTTTATATACTCTTGGATTTAGAAACATATTGAGCCTAGTCAACTCAATATATGTGCAAGAAAGTCCACATGACATATCGTACTTGGATTCAGGCTGCAGCAAACACATGACTGGTAATTTAAATTCGTTTTTCAATCTAGACAATTCAGTTAAAACTGATGTTACACTTGGAAACAATGTCCAAGTTACTGTCTTAGGAAAATGCAATGTTGATATTCTAACCAAACAGGGGGAGAGTAAGTATATCCCTGATGTCTATCATGTCGAAGGTCTGAAACATAATTTGTTAAGCATTGGACAATTGTTACAAAAAGGCTATAGAGTCTACATGGAAGATGATCACTGTGTGAACAAAGACAAGCGTCCAAGCGACCAGCTGATAGCAAAGTGCCAATGACAAGTAATCCCTTGTTTCCATTGAGGATAATTCTCGACATGAAAGGGAAGACAAACTCAGGAGCTGCATTCAAGGCAGAAAGTGAAGAAATAGTCGAGCTCCTCGACAAGAGAGAAAATTGCAGTGCTAATTTGCAAGCTGCATTTCAGATAGAAGTTCAGGATGAATCCTGGTTGTGGCATTTTAGATTTGGACATCTGAATTTTGGTGCGCTGTGCCACTGCACACAAAGAATATGGTGAAGGGATTACCATTGATCGACAGACCAGAGAGGGTTTGTGAAGGCTGCATTTTTGGCAAGCATCACAGAGAGACTTTTCCAGTTGGAAAGTCCTATAGAGCACGCACACCACTTGAAATTGTGCACTTTGACATTTGTGGTCCAATGCAGACATCATCCATTAGTGGCTGCAAGTATTTTCTAACTTTTATTGATGACTACTCAAGAAAGACATGGGTATATTTCCTGAAACATAAATCTGATGCATTTGGTTATTTTCAGCAATTTAAGGCACTCGTGGAGAACCAGAGTGGTCACTGCATCAAGATCTTAAGGACTGACAGAGGAGATGAATATGTTTCAAATGAATTTCTGAATTTTTGCAAGACCCATGGCATACAAAAACAATTCACTGCACGGTATACACCTCAGCAGAACAGTATTGCCGAAAGAAAGAACAGAACCATCATAGAGATGGCACGCAACATGTTGGCACCCAAGCATTCGCCAAATGAGTATTGGGATGAAGCAGTCGCAATTTCCGTTTACATTATGAACTGTTGTCCGACAAAGAGTGTGAAGAACAAAGTTCCCCAAGAAGCATGGACAGGTATGAATCATAGTGTTTCACATTTAAAAGTTTTTTGTTGTGTTGCATATGCTGATATTCCAGATGCGCTGAGAATGAAGCTAGACAAGAAGGGACAAAAATGTATTTTTGTCAGCTATTCAGAAGACACAAAATCATACAAGCCATATGATCCCGTCACAAGGAAAGTGATAATCAGTCCAGATGTTCAATTTGTTTTTGGCTAACATCACTTGGTTTTGGCTAACATCACTTGATTGAAAATTGAAGGTTGCACTGCTTGGTTAGATGAGTGGCCATAGAGAGGCATGAGGTCGCATGCAAAGGATTCCAAAGTAGGGCATATGAAGAGAGACATGTCAGTATAAGATCAAGTGTATTTGCATATTTTATATACTCTTGGATTTAGAAACATATTGAGCCTAGTCAACTCAATATCTGTGCAAAGTTGGTTAGAATTGACTACTACAAAGTTGCCCTTAAATATCATAGAAAATATTGTAATGCAAGCAAATACAAGAAACTGTGTAGTTGGTGAGCTTTGTATTGGTATAGATATCATTGTGCAACAAGGAATGCAAAGCATGGAACGATGAGCAAGAAAGCGAGCATGTAAAGCCAGAGGAGGAAGCAATAGATGGTGATAGTGTAGTCACCATGAAGCCACATGAAAAAATGTAATGGATCAGTTTGCATGTAAATGGGTATATGGCTATAAGACCTGGTAAGGCATGCATACCTCTAGTAACTCACCGGTAAAGTCAGGAGATAGACCTAGGTGATAGGGGGGTGTATGTAAGATTACTCGGTAAAACTTTGAGGGGACTTGGTGATTACTCCAAGTCAAGTTTAAAGGGGGGATTGTTAGGATTAACCTTGACTAGGGATTGAGTCAAAGGTGGTTTAGGTCTAGCACATGGTTTCTTGTAGTTCATGGTATTGTCCCATGGTATTGCATGTGATGAAGCCTTTATAAGGCTTGATGAGGCTCCATTGTAAAGTGGCCTGGAGGTGAGCGGTGGCTAGCTCACCTTGCTTGGATGGTCGGTTTTGGCCATGTAATGAAGATATTCATTGGTGTTGGAAGGACGGTTTTGGCCATGTAATGAAGATATTCATTGGTGTTGGTTTTATCCGCATGGGGTTTCCAGGGTAAATCTGTTTCTAGCTTATTATTATTTTAATGTTGCTCATTATAATCCTAACAATTCCGATTTTTCCAAACAACTAGCTGATGTTAAGGCTTAGTATTAGATACAAATAGAGACTTACAAAAGCAACTTCATAAAGTTCAACAACAAAAGATGATAACATATCGAAATGTCATAGAACAAGTTGTAGAAATAAAAGAAGAACTTTACTAGATGAAAACAAAGGAAGTTACTTCTTCATTATTTAAAATGACTCTTCAGAAGTTTAAGGAAGAAGCTATTGCTATGAAAAATCAATTCAGGGATTCCTAGGAATATTTTCTCGCTAGTTTAAAAGAAATTCACGATGACTTTTAATATCTAGAACATCTTTCATATTTACTAGGTCAACATGTGGAAAATAAGGTAGCATCTTGTAGAGCCTTCGAGCATATACCTGACTTGAAAATGTACATTAAGAACGCCCATGACTCTATTCCTTGGATTGATTATATGAAACTCAAATGGGTTAGTGTTTCCTTGAGGTCATGGGATATTGTATGTGAATATGATCGAAAAAGGTGGAAAGTTATGTGGTCGTATTTGGGATAAAATGGATAACTTTATGGAGAACCTTAGCATGCTAGTGTTTGCTAAGTTGATCGATGTTGGGTCGGCTAATTTGAAGTTTTCTAAGGTGGACCAACAACATGATGAGTTTGTGGAGTAGATTAGTGCATTGAGTCAACTTGACGTGTCAACAATACAAACATTTCTTGTGTGTCTGATTCACCATAAATCCTTGATGGGGAATTTTCTTGAGAATTGGCAGAATATTAGGAAGAACGAATTTCGATCTTATCTTTGTAAAGCTGAACTCCAATTACAACATTTTGTTTATAATGATGCAACATAAATGTTAGATGTATGTGATAAATGGAAGGATTTATTTCTAATCAGAGTCATTACAGTTAGGTCTTCCTAGGGTTTAGGATATTTGATGCTTACTTTATGAACTTGGTTTATTCATTGATGTGTATTTATTTGACCTATGTGGAAAAAAGGGGATACCAGAATGAAGACTACACTACACGTAGACATGTTGTGTATGCTTGAGGATTTTAGTTGATTTTATCACTTTGTTGATGATACTTTGTAATGTTTTCGGAGTCTATTAATGGAAGCTTAAAGATATTATGCAATTTCGGTGTCAAGTCAATGTGTTGTTACATTTCATTTTCTTCAAATTAATTCTTCAATGTATCTATAGAATATATCAATTATTATCTTGTAGCCGCATATTATTTCCTATGTTTTGTTTTGATGTTTCAACTTATTGTAGAATGAATCTAACCGTATCACAATTTAATGGGGTTGCCATATCTATAACAAGTTAGCATTTTATTTACCAAAAATAATTGATTATCCTTCCCACAAAACAATTGCTTATCAATGAAAGATACATGGCTATTTTGGTGAATACAAGGTTTGGAAATTTAAGTCTAAACAATAGATTATTAATCATGGGTATTTTGGTGAATAGAAGGTTTCAAAAAATTGAGTCTAAGTGTAAACATGTGATCATGCTATAGTAAGAAAAAATAAATAGATTAGTGATTTTGACCAGAAATTTTAAGCGATAAGGGTTATGTAAACTACATATTTTTTAAGCGTGGGAAAATCTCAGACTTTTTAGATGAATATCTGTAATGTGACGTGATTTACTAGTTTTTGTTAATTTTGTTTTTACTTATAATTGATTTAGAAAGGGTAAAATTAATAATGGATAGATATGAGAGGACCTTCAAAGTTGTGGTGATACTGGTATTTTATCGGAAAACATATCCCCCATATTGTGCTGTAAAGAACTTCACTACTCTCAATGCAAGGAAGTTACACTTGAGTTCTAAGCTTAGACATCTCAAAATTTCAAAAAGAAAGAAGAGCTTTTGTTCACTTTATTTCACACACTAATTTTCTTCTATATCTAGTGACTAATTGACCATTTCAACATCTCCAATAAGAGATGACACACCATGCCACACCAAACAAGATGCTCTCTCAGACAAACTAACTTAACGATCGAAAACACATCAAATTAGTTTGTTTTGTGAAGTGAATAAAATTCCGATTTAGTTATGCTAATTGTTATTAGATCTTTAAGGTGTCATCTGATAAGGTGTGTGAAATTATCAAAGTAATGTCAATGACATAATTATTGTAGTAAGAAAAGTGAGGTTCTTTATATTATATTAGGTGTATTTTTAGAGTAACAATCTTACTCATATAAGAGAAAAACGAATTATAAGTGTTAAAATATTTACTTGCTATACTTAAATTTCTCTTAAATTTCAATGTATAATATACTTAAATTTAAATAAAGTTATACTATATACCCTACTTTCAATTCAATATTTAAATTTACTTTAACTATAAATAATAAATTATTTATATATTTGAAATAAAAAGTAATGAAATTCACATTTCATAGTCTTTATTAACATTTTTATTTTATAAAATGCTATGAAATTCACACTATATCCTTTAAGTCCTTGAGTTTTCTTTCCAAATTTTGATAGTTGGTTCTTTAATCCTTCTCTTTCTTCCAAAGTCATAGATGATCCCTACAGAGGTTTTGTAATCATAGAATTTTTTGCACTGTGCCTTGGGTCATAGATGATTCAAACTTGGATTGAGGTAACTTGGGCATCCATCAATTGAAAAAGGTTTATTCATCATGGAGTTCACCACTTGGATAGATAGGTCACACATTGCTAATAGAGGGACCTATTCCATGGATTCAAGCCATAACCTCTTATTTGTGAGAAAAAATTGCAAATAAACTTGAAGAAATCCCCACAATTTTCATTCCCTTTACAAGTTTGTCTTATATGCATCTTCAACTATTTTTGGCACTTGTGAGTTACGATGGACTAAGACGATGCCCTACTTGAGAAGTTGCATAGAGCAGTTTGTTAGGGGTAAGGAGTGTTTTTGATACGTGTTGGCATGTGTATATGTATTCTTGGCACATGCAAGGCACATTGGTTCAGTAAATACATGGATGAGCATTTTATTATATCTAAACCTACAACTCCCAAGCACTCAGAAGTTATGCTAAAAAATCATTCCACAATTTGGTTATGCTTCTTAAAAGGAGACTTAGGCGTGGATTCTTTCTAAACTATGTAAAATCCAAATCAACAAGATTATGAAATATAAGCAACCCTAATCTAACACTCAAACATAAATATATGCTAAAGTGGATTAGTTACATGAAATCATTACCAAATCCGAGTTAATAAAAATCTAAGTCTAAAGTAGATCAACAAGTTTTAAAGTAAAACATGTTCTAATCATTCATGAAGATATTCAAGATTGATTAAACATATTAAAAGGATGAAATGAGAAAAAAACAATAACATATTACTGATTCAATACAATCCTTTTGTAGTTATTAATCTTCAGTGAGGAATTGAGCAAATTTAAACAACCTAAAACATATTCTAGAATTGCTAATTATTCTACCAAACTGGTTATTAAATCAATGTAAAATAAAACATAAGAATGAATAAAGCACATAACATATTCCATTGTTTACCCATGAGGCCGACACCAAGATTGCAGTAGATCCCCAAATTCCATTTCCTTGCTCCAAAAAATATTACAGAGTGTATAAATCGACATAAGGGTAAGATCAAATAAAAGTATCAGACACACAACAAGTTCGTGTATAGTGTAGCCCAAGATCTGGCACCCCCACCCTTCCCCCCTTTTACAACATTGACAAAATACATATTACATGGTGGGTAAACTAGAACCACAAAATAAGTGCCAAATATCCTAAAGACCTAGGACCAACTAACTATTTTGGATAGAAATGGAGACAACGTCTTTCCACTTAAAAACAACATCCTGCATCTCAAATATCCTTATATGATGCATGTTCCAATTGAAGTTGCTCTCTACAGATGTAGGATCATATACTAATCTTGCACCATGAATTTAGGAAATTTTCCAAAGGCGCCTTAATGGATATCAGAGATGAAATAAACAACCTCAAAGATATGAGATCGACATGGATAAGAGATTTGATAGAATCTACAGATTCATCCCATAGCTGGTTCAAGTCAACAAATTTTAGCTCAACAGGTATCGTGTCAATTAACTCAGCAAAATTGGCATGCCCATGTTATCCATCAAATTTTCTCTCTGCTCCCATATATTACCACATATATTATGATCTTTATGGATTATACTGAAAGTATCATCACACACTATGCCCAATATTTCAATGAAACTTTATATAACTTTAACAACATGCAATCCAACCAAAGAATTGTTTTGGGTGCATACCTATTATAATATTTCCAATCTACAAGTTTCTCAAAATATTTATCAGTGGCATTCTTATATTCCATAAGTTCATTCAACTGATCAAATAAATGCTCAAATAAACAAAAATAATATTGGATATTATTAAGCCCTGAAAGAAAAGTGTTTTGAGAATTCCTCAACTCATCATTAATAGTAAGGGACTTTGTTTTAAACTCATCTAAAGAAAGTTTAAAAGATGAATCATAGGGACACTGTCTTAAGTTGCTGGAACATTTGTTTCCAGTCTCATATTTCAATTTCCTGCTCCATCACATTTTTATCTGTTTCTCTCTTTTGTTCCAAGATTTCTTCAAGCTACGTTTGTAAGTCTTCTATCTCTTTTCGATGCCAATTTTTAATGTCCTCTACCTGTGTAGAAAAATCAGAATGAAGGGACATTTTTTTTGCCTCCAACATAACAACTTTGGATTTTTCATCATCAATCATTTTATTCAAGGTGGTGATAGTTTAATAGTTTGTTTTAGCAAAATCCCCCATAGTAGCTACAATCTATGAAGCCTTCTTTTGTATATCCATAGTTGGTTGTCTCCATATAATATGGTAATTAGGAGGATCGCTAACGACATCATCTTGTCTTGATATTTTTTGTTGGACACACCAGCTACACTAAGAGGGGGGGTTAATCAGTGTGCACAACTTCTATTACTTTTTCAATTTTATTAACAATCAACAACTTATTTAATATTATGAATTATCACATTATCATTATATCATCATCAAAATTATTATCATAATCATATCATCATTACATCAGAAGCATAGCATCAAACAAAGAACACCGGATTTTCTGTGGAAATCCAAGTCATAGGGGAAAAACCATGGAAGTCTTTATAATAGTTTTCTAGAAATAACTGGAAGGAGGAAGAAAACTCCTTATTACAATGAATTCATTTCTCCAGTAACAACTGGAAGGAGGCTACAACCCCCTTATTTATAGGCTACAACCTGAAGGAAGCTACAACTCCTTAGTTCTTCGGCTACAACCAGGAGGAGGCTACAACCCCCTTTCCTTGCCCCGTCCTGCCACCCTGATATGAACCATGATCGCACTGATCCTGGGGACCTATTAACCAACACATGAACTACATTGCACAATCTGTAGCACACTGCACAACCACTACCACTACTAACAAATGCTCATCATTTGATCACTACTCATCAACTGATCACTGCCTACTGTATCACAATGCGCATCAACCTGTACAATCAACCTGTCCAATCAAGTTGTACCAATCAATCTATTAATCACATCAACTGACTCTGTCAATTTGATCTAACTAACTGCATACCAAACTCAGTCCACCTGAGTCAAACAAACTGCTTATACAAATCAGCCAGTCTGAGTCATACCAACTACACATAAGGCAACCTGTTCCAATCCTGCTCAATTGAATAAACTTGTACTAAGATTCTTGTACGTACCAGTGCGAAATCAATCTATACTTGTGTTATTCTAATCAAGTGCTCTAAAATTCAACCAACCCTTCTTACTTGGCCTAGTTCATCAAGTAAAAGACACATTTGAGAAACCAAGAGACTTCACATACGGTCAACCAAACTTTCTTCAATCACACTCAAATCAATGACATCACAACCAACCTTAATCACAGTAAAGGAATACTTGACAGTGAAACATGATATACCTCAACCAACTAACCTCATCCACCAAGATACAAGACTTAACCAACTATGTCAAACTCATTCAATCTCATAAACTCTTAGACACAAAAGGATTTTTCACTCCACTCAAATCAAACAAATATTAAGCAAATAGTCAATTACAATACTGTCAGAGGTTGTCATTAACAGTCAATAACAATCTAGCTCCACTTAGGTCAAAGACACAATGATCAACCTTGTCAAACTAGTTTTCAAAGAAAACACTTATGTTTATAAAACAAATCACTCACAAGATCTATTACTTGCATGTCAACTTCTCATTCAATACTACGCTATACAACAATAAATATAAACACCAAGATCTATGCCAACAACATCCAAGATAATCATCAAGGTCTATATCAATATCACATCAAGATATATGCCAAGATAACCATCACCATAGCCTCCATAACATATTCAATGAATTCAAATATATATACCAATATAAAGGCTCACATACCAAGATAAAAGATGAACTCGATCCATGAGAAACATGTGCCATCACTAGAGAACCCCAGAAGCATGATCTATACATTTTTGAAGATCATAAGATGAAGAAATAGTAGAAAAACCAAAAGAAACTCTAGATCAAGTCATCACATAGCCCTCGTAACACGATTTCCAACGAGCCAATAATTTTGTAATTCTGATTCCGTATGAGAAAATTATGTCAATTTTAGTGAAGAATCCCAGAAATTTCTATGTCACAAAATTTTGCACTTTTCCCCAAGAGTTGCGAAATTCCCGAGAGAATTGACGATGAACAAATGAAATGTTTGATATTCTATTTATATAGGTTGTGGATAAAAGTTATTACCTTGGGCTGACATGCAATTCAAAATTACAAATAATTAAATTCTCTTTTGTTTGGTCGGCTCACCAAAAAAGGTGGGGTACACCAACTTAAAAAATTCATATCTCTTAAACCGTAAGGAGTTAGAAGATGCTCCACATATCAACGGAAATAGATTGATGAGTACTATCTCCCTATGATGGGTTTATTTGTAAATTATTGGTCTAATACCCTTAAACTATTCAATATGTTCAGAACGTCAAGGATCCCACACATGAGGGTTCCAAAGACCATACCACCAACTACAAGAGTTTCAAAGTCTTCGTCAACATATCAAGGCACGTCCATGGGCTCTACCTCCATATACATCACAATATACATATAACCACAAATATGACCATACATCACCATCACCAAGCTACCAAGTGTGTGGGTTCAAGACCCAAGGCACCACATTCAAGGGTTTTAAGGACTCTTTCAAAGATATCATATAATATTTAAACAAGATACTTTCCATGGAATTCAAGTCCATCACATAAGACTCCATCTCCAAGTGATGAGGGAATCATGACCAAATATTCTATCATACCAAAAGCTCCAACAATCATGGGATTACAAACCACCATATGTATGGATTTCAAGACCCAAATCATTTCCAAATGCACCATCAATGATCATATAGTGTCCAAGGGTCATCATGCAGCCATTTATGTGGGTGTGAGACCTTCTTATGCATAATGACCATCTCCAAGGGTTCCATGACTCCAACAAGGGCTACACGGACATCAATATCGTCATCAAGTCATTAATGACCACATCATCACCTTTAAGGGGACAAGGACCATTAAGCCATCAAATGTGGGTCCAAGGGCTTCTTCAGAGCTTTTTCATCAATAAAGGGGCTTCATAGGCTTTTTGAACCACCTCAGCCACACCAGGAGACCTCCAAGAGTCAATATCCATCGTGACATCACCTGTGGGGCTGCTAGACCTTCTCATGGGGTACCGTGATCTCAATAAAACAAAAATAACCACTGAAAGGGTCATTTGGACTCTTGCAAATTCTTCAACCCACCAAGGACACTTTTGTAGGGTACTGGGGCATATGTTGTGGTACTAGGGAACTATAGAAACAATTGGGGAACCGTAAAACATAATTGGGGTACTTAAACACTCTACAGGGTGTTCAGGTCTTTTAACATATACCCAAGGGTTCCAAAGGATTCAAACTTGGGCTTGGACAAGATCAAAAGGTCTCCTTAGACACTGACACTTACTGAACCCTAAGGGGCTCCTCAAGGGGCACCAAGACATGTTGGCATCAATGAAAACTTAATCAACATTTTCTTCTTCATGAATGCCTTATCTTCTTACTAAATAAGTAATCACCAAGACCAACAACAACATATTCCTCAAAATCAACAGTTTCCTAAGAATCTTCTACCATTGCATCAACTATATAAATTAGGTCCATTGGCCATGTAGGTGAAACTATTTCTCCTTTAGAAGGAACTACAACAGTGTTATTGCCAGTCTAAGTTACTTGAGAAATAGAGGAAAGCTATAGAAGAGGTTCTAACTGAGAAGTAAGATTAAAAAATGGAGCATTCTCAACCTGCGCAATAAGACCTTCACCATTCTTAACTAAAGGGGGAGTATATACTTGCATTGGTTTATCTAATTGTTTAACAAGTGGATTATGTGCAATAGGAAGAATGACATGGGATTGTGTAAAAATGTTTCCAACTAAAGGTGACAATGGTGGATTTTCAATATATGCGAAATCAGGCAAGGAATCCATGGTAGGATTATGTAGAGGATTGATGGACTATTCATTGGATTGATTATCTTATTCTTAGGATGTGTGTCCATGTTCGACAGAAGAAGTATGATGAGAATATGTAGTTATGGTGATGTAAGGGTCCATTGAAGTGGGAAAGGGTAAGGGATAAAAATCCTCCTGTATGAGTTGGGTAGAGTGGAACACTTCCTTAGGTTTCTTTAAGTCCAAATCAATGACTTGCACAATAGACTTATAAGGAACAAAAATAGTCATAGGGGGAGCTAAGGGCTTGACATCTTTGCTAACCAAATTTGAAATATGTTGGGAACTGAAACTATAAAGAATAGAAGATTGAAAATCATTAGACAACTTACTTCTCAAATATTTTTCTTGTTGAATAAGGTTTGAAATATTTTCAATAGGATTGGAAGGATTGGAATTAGTTTGTTGTGACTACTCATTTGACTATTGTGTTGAATTATTATCTTTCCCAGTGCTTACAACCAAAGTTTTGTTTAGTGCTTCTTGTTTTGCTTTCTTTGCATCTTCCATGAAAAACTCTCTTTCCCTTGCTTCCAATACATGAATCCTCTGAGCTTTATGTTCTTCGTGAATGCGAGTTCTTTCAACAAGGTTAGTTATTTTAACTAATACTTCTTCAAATTTCATCACAAGCCAGTAGATAAATTCATTTGGCTCAGTCTCATGGATACATGTGCACTTCTTAAATTATGCTATTGAATAATGAACTTCCACAAAATGTACAAGATCATGCTTACTTTTAATACCCTTTCCTAACTTCAACTCCTGTAACCTGATAGCCAACAATTAAGCATGAGGGGCATTTTGAAAAATTAAATGTCCCAAAAGGAGAGGGAATTTAGGCCAAGACTTTATTTTTAGGGAAGTACATCTATCATGAACGCCATCCATTACAGTCTAGCAAATGACTTCTTCTAATATCACCCTATTGAGCACAATTCTAGGAAGAAGATGAAATGAGTTGTGACCCATATGTTGATTTAGGTAAAATATTCTCCACAGCACCAATCACCCATGATAGCTACCAACTTCCTAGCATCTTCTGTTAAGATGGGGTAATCGACTTTGTAAATTGTAATATATACAAGACTGACAAAGTTTTCACAAATATCATAGATGTGGGGATTATAATTTTCTTCCCACAACGTAGCAAAATAAATGTGTATTGGGGGTGATTGCACGATCCCGTTCCATTTCATAAGAGGAAACTTGAAAGAAGAACATACAATGTCAAATAAGTAAGTTGAGAGACAAAATTTAGTTTTTTCAGTTACTAGAGTTTTATGCATTGACCCGATGGTATATTATAGGTGATGTGAGAAAAGATGATCCCACTTGAGAACTTGACCATGAGTGATAATATGATGTACCAAAGGAGTCCATTCTAACTTAAATTCGATGCAATTTTCTAAGCCATAGAACATAGATAGCATGGAACCCAGTAGTTTGATGAGTTCCCTGAGATGCTTTAAGGGATAAGGCCTGTTTAGTTTAAGCCAAAATATATCTGGGTCAAACCACCAACTTTTAACAAGTTCTGCAAACTCAAAATTCTTTTCGTATTCAATAGAAAATGGATAAGACAATATAGTTTATGGGGATTCCATAGCATACATATGATCAATGGTATATGGTTTGAAATAAGAAATCACTGCCTAGTTCACGTCCCATAAAGAAAACGTGGGTACATCTGCAAATGCTATAAACCATCTCACCAGGACCGCATATGGCATGACCGTAGGAAGTGCAACAATGGTGTGGATATTTGAACTTCAGATCTTCTAAAAAATTTAGCATCAACTCCATACCATGAGAAATCCACATTATCGAACAAGATGTAAATGCTCGGCCATCCCATGCATGACGGGTCTCCATTTATGCAAGTTGTATGAGTGAATATCCATGCATTTGGGTCTTTGACATCTATGGAAGTCACATTCTTGGCTTTGATCCTTGGAACCATGATTTTACTTTGAAAATATGCAACATTTACCACAATAATCAACGTCGTAAACAAATTTTTTGAACAACACCATTTCAAAATAAAACAAATTAAACTAAAAACAAGAAAAAAAACTTACTAATCTAAAGCCGTATAATAGCTGGTAGAGTTTAAAGTTTTTGAAATATTCCAATCACATGGTGCTCATAAAGTTTCAAGTAAAAATGTGAACTAATTTTTCAAAAGAGATGTTCAAATGTGAGATAAACAAGTGCCACAGGGTGGCGAAGTCCCTGTCGTTAAGTTTATGATGCATGATAATAGAGTTCTGAATTGGCTGTATTGATGTAATATGTTAAGTACATAGATTGTTAGTATACAAAATACAAAACTGCCATTATTAATGCATGACACTGTGTTAAGTTTAGTATATGTACAATGTATTGTTGGAAGTTAAAACATATCACAAAACTGAGTATATATACACAAATGCATATGAGATATGTAAAAAATTTCATATGAGATATGTTAGTTTGTGAGATATGGACAGACGTTGTAGACAATATTAGTATTGCTGATGTATATTGTTCTTAGAGACATACAAAACTAAAAGATTAATTGAGATGTGATGTTACCTTATTATTATGCAATGTGTAACACAACATTGTCTTTATTTAATGCAAAGTAGATGTGCAGTGAAGATGACACAGCTGGTTTATTATGTAGATATATTTAGTGGCCCAAATTTGAACTTTATTAACAAGTACTATGATCGAATTTGTTGAGCTATTATCCAGCTCAAATAACTATATTACATTATGTACAGAATTGAATATCTAAAATAAAAAATATCTACAGTATTTAATTCTGTAAACCAAACTCAAAATGAAGATTTGGGTTGTTCATCAATACTTCTAGCAATTGGCTACTACTTGCCAAATATTACATTAAATTACATAACATTGTAATCTAAGTATGCAATTTGAAAACATTATAATTATCATTACCAAATTACATAGCTTATGGTTTACCAAAATTACTCGCACAGGGAATCTGTTTGGATACAAGAATGCGTACATCCAATTGAATTTAATAGTCTATTGTATTCAATTGAATTTAATAGTCTATTGTATGTATTCAACGTGGAATGTTTGGGTGGGGTCTAAAATATGCTATAATATTTTCAAATGTATAAAAACAAAGATCTTTGATATTAAAAATAAAAATAAGGACATTTATGTCTCCATAATAAGCTGCTGTGGGAATTGTAAGCTTTGAACATAAGCAGGTTCAATAACCTGCTTAAGCATAATATTTTCAAATGTATAAAAACAAATATCTTCAATATTAAAAATAAAAATAAGGACATTTATGTCTCCATAATAAGCTGCTGTGGGAATTGTCTTTGAACATAAGCATGGTTCAATAACCTGCTAAGCATGGTTCAATAACCTACTTTGGGAATTGTAAGCTTTGAAGATAAGCATGGTTTCGTAATTATGAGGAGGAGTAGATTTGAAATATTCCGGCCTTTAAAAGTGCTAAAAAAACTAAGACGTAGATTTAAAATATTCAAGGAAATTACATGACGAGCATTTAGCCACTGAGCCTTCCACACAATTACCTATCCCAACCATGTACTATATACTTCATCAAATAAGTTACATGAGTAAAACTGTTGTCTATTATGATTACAAAAAACTTAGTTGTCATTATTAACATAAGTGTCCTTGTACTCTTACAACATGAAATGATTTAATATCTTAAATTCTTAATGTTTCCATATAAAGAGTCCCATAATAATAGGCTCATGGTAGGAACTACTCACAATTGAGTTTTCCAAAATTATGAATTTGTCCCCATATAAAGAGTCCCATAATAGGCTCATGGTAGGAATTACTCTTAATTGAGTTTTCCAAAATTATGAATTTGTCCAACCAAAAGGCATTGTGTGACAATCATATGCGGAATATTAATACCTATGGACCTATGGAAAACTATCCATGCCCAGAACCTCTGGGCTTGTGGAACCCTTAAATGTAGGCCAAATCTAGCGGGGAAACAATATAAACTCTAAAGAGTAGACAGTAGTAAAATAGACCAATTCCATGGGAAAGATGCTAGAGTTAAACAAATTTGAACATGGAAGAACGATAATAGATCTAGAGCTCCTAGTCTCAAAATCCTGCAAATTAGAGGCTTATATTCCTGCGGTGCCAAGGTGAGTTATTTTAAATTTAACAACTATATGAAGTTTTTGCAAGGGTCTACGTAGACCTGGGTTCGATTTTGCTTCTTCAAACTTGAAGTTCAAGTAGAAAATCACCCGCTTACATAAGGTAACATGCTTAATAGTAAACTGGTATAACATAGTCCAAGTATAAGTATACAGTAGTAAGCATGTTGAAAAAGAATGCAACTTTCCTTACCTATAACATTGATGGTTTTTACTCATGGATATTTGAGTAATTGGTTTAGTTATTTCTGAAAACAACATTTTGGTTTCTATTTATTTGTATGGAAGAATGCCAACACCTCTTATTATAAGAAGAATCAAGGTAAAGAGACTTATATAACATACAAAAATTGAACAAGTAACCTATGCAAGAATTTAACAAATAACCTGTAAAACCTTAACCTCAAGAAATGTGAATTGCCCTAACACTGCAGGCCGTACATTTCCGCTTCTATATAATTGTGGAAGTTAACCAAGTTGATAGTAGTTGAAGACCTGCTTTGCAAATGACATTCTTGAGAAGGTAATATAGGCACTGGGTTCCCAAGAAAAGTAACTTTGCAATTGATGAAATAGAGCTATCCCAAAGCAAGAGTCATGTTTCAAAGAAGACACCAGTTTGATTTCTAGATTTAGAATCAATGGAATAATTTGTTTTAGATCCAGAAACTGACTGGGAAATTTGTTCAAAATTCAATTCTGAATTCCATTTTGACCCAAAGGTTTGATATCTAGTTGGAGGCCTGGACAAATACGTATTGGAATTAACTAAACTAATTCTTCTTCGAACTATATAACCATCCAGAATCGGCACGAACAAACTGAAAATGACCTATAGGACATCGTGGCAGCAAAAGGAGTCAATTTATATGGAAAAAAGAGAGTAATTTCATGGTTTAAATTTTATTGTTAATCTATCACAACCATGCTGGCGAGTCAATTTATATGGAAAATAGAGAGTAATTTCATGGTTTAAATTTTATTGTTAATCTATCAAAATCATGCTGGCGATACGTGTTAGACCATATCTGTTGCCCACCTTCCCACCACCTGCCCTCATGAATTCCTGCCGGAGATACGAGTTAAACCATGTGCTGCACGAATTCCTGCTGGAGATACGTGTTAAACCATGTGCTGCACGGTGCCCACCTGCCACTACTAAGACAATTTGAATTTGACTAGAACTACATAATTTTCTGGGTTATTTCTTAGTGTCAATGTTCTGTCAGGAAATGGTGAAAGGAAATTATTTAGCAGGGAGGCATTTTCTTGTATGGCATCTCGCTGTACCAGGATCCTACGGGCGCCATGGAGAAGTCATGGCCATGCTATGGGAAAGTTTAAAGTGCATATAGACGTTTACAATGAGCAACGGGTTGAACTCGCATGGAGAAGTTATTGCCTAATAATTTGTAATCTCATACCTCTAAGAGCCCCTCCTGAACATTTTGTTTTTGCGTCATATACTTGTAGTGTCCCCGACTCCCGTCTGGTACAGTAAGCTGAGAAGCTAATCTAGCATGAACAAGTAACAAGTAAAAGCTTACTATGAATGACGCATAATTCAGATTATAATATTCTGGCAATTAGCGCTGGAGAAAAACTTTTCTTAACTGTATATTAATTTGCGTCAACTACTACTTCTTGATCTTGGGAAAAGTTAGTTTAGTTGTCAATTTACATACACGGCAGATTGGAGTATGAACGACTTCTACCACGTTACATGCATGCACAACAAGCCGTGGCAAGTCAATATCACTTATTTGAGCTGGGGGAAATTATAGTAAAGCCTTCCGTGTCTTAGATACACCCACCCGATCTTGTAGACAAGTAAATAAGTAATTTATCCTATTGTGTTAGATATCACATGAAATATTAATAATCTTTATTTATCAATTTACTTATTAGTCCTTGCCATCGGCTAGTAGGGACTCTATGAATGGCCTTGCCGTCATTTTCAATTAATTTGCATGGAAAACAAAATAAATTATGAAGTATTTTTTCTAAGTTTGCATTCAAAGCTGCTTTTTCCACCTATCAATATTGTTTTTTCCACCTATCAATATCGTTGATCGCTTTATTGAGACCGTTTTCTCCACCAATCGGTAACCTTGGCCACTTTCTCCACCATTCAAACACTTAGAATTCTTATTTGGCCTCATAAATAGGTAGCTTGTTCATTTTTTCTAACAAAGCTTATGATAAAGTGAGCGTTTTACTTGCAACTTTATAAAACCAACTAATGTTAGAAGTATCTAGCATTACTTGGTAACATTTATTGTTTGATTAGGCTCAGCCAAATAGAAGAAAGAGTTGTTAGATCCAGAAGAGCTAATTGAATGTGAAGGATATTGAAGTTAAGTGAAGTTTATGAGTTAAGTAAGGTGTGAACAGACTTCTATGCAGCAAAGAACAACGGTGGCAAGTGTCTTTTTGACATGACACATGTTTTATTGCAGTGTATTGCATGCACCGCTTGGCAGATTGGCTTAGGAGGGAAAGCAACTGTAAGTACCTGTTCTTATTTCCGCGCTCCCCTTACACGTAACCTTCATAAATCTGAGATCTGGGAGACAGTCTGATGTGGAGACCCAGCAGAAAGCTCATCCTGCAACTCCTTTTATTATTCTTATTCTTCTTCTGTGTTTCAAAAATCTGAGACCTCGAGCTCGGCTAGGAATCGAACCCATGACAAACTCCTTAGGGGACATGAATTTCCTGTGGGCTTGAACAAAGAGCCCTCTCACAGTGAAGATTGGCTTAATACCGTTCTTCTTGCTCATGGTATTAACCGGCCCCAAGTTTTTAGCTTCTGTGTTCATATAATCTGCATGTTAATTAGTACGTGCATTATAATCATTGTTTTCAAGTCCTTGAGGACACAAGCACAACGTTTGCATCTTCTTACTCGAGGTCGTTGAGCAGCAAATAAAAGATGAACGAATGAATGTTAATGCATTTCTCAATCTTTCTTATATATATATGTGTGTGTGTGTGTGTGTGTGAATTGCTCATTCATATACATTTTACTTATGAGTCTCACATATATGTGAATTGCTTGCTCTGAAGATTTCTTTTGAATCACTGTGAGTACCCTTAGACATGACCCCCGTTTCGGTCTGGTCGTGTTTTTCGGTGGAACAGTGTATCTTAGGTTGCTGGGTTCTTCACTCCGCTTTAAATGGTCTGACTTGGGCTGTTACCTTCCAACAACTACTCTACTCAAAAGAAAACCTATTGGTATCATCCATCCCCACCGGAACAAGCTCCTGTCCTTGGCTAATAGCCATCCGCCGGAAGAGGTCAAGTACTAGCATCTTTCAGCAAGTTTGATTCCAGTAAATGCTTGGAAAGCTAAAGGTGCCTGCTGCCCTTCTGAATTGATTGATTCTGAGCGATGGGTCGACTACTTATTTCCCCTACTTTTTAAATCAGTTCATGACAAATTTTGATGCCGCGTCAAAGGCGGCCCCCATTTTGCATGCAGCTCCAAAGGCCACCCCTCGAGAGGCTATCAAAAATCAAGAAGGCGTCGTCAAATTCATATACTCAAAGTTCTATTTTTATATCAAAATAAAAATATGCTTCTTTATTTAGCTTCTTATCTTGCATAATACATAGATTTTACCATGGCTCTTTTACTTGGCCACGCCAATTCAGGTGGCTTCAAAACCAGAACAAGAATTGAGCACTAGTGATGAGCGTTCCACTGTCTACTAGAGATTCTTTCATATATCTTCCATTATTGTTACCGCGGGTATCCTGATCCCCACTATGGGATCACACTTTTTGCAGATTGCAAGTAGAACAAGTAGGCGGTCCAGTACATGGTACATGGATAATCGTAGAGAGTATCAATTTCTTTGAGATTTTACTGCATCGAGGTGACAGTCTTAAATGCTTTCTGCTACTATTGTTAAACAATGCACTGTTCCACGTAAATAATAGAATAAAACTTTCATTTTTATGTACATTGTATTGTTGCTTTCACTTACAGAAAAAATATCGGCTCCCTAGAACTTTACCCAAACGGGAATGAATTTCAGCGATAAAGACCGCATGGAAGCAGATGGATATGCTACATAGAAGTGTCTAACTTTGACCTATATCAAGCTCTGTAAACTGCATGCTAGGAGCGTCATTAGCAAGTAGACCATCTGCATCACACAAAACATTGGATTAAAGGTAAGATTAATGTTTGATGCATTGTGTAAGTGGCATGGGTTCTATTGGGGGGTGTAAATGTGTTGGTTTCATTCTGCATATTCCCTTGCTAAAATCAAACAAATGCAGATGTAAAAAAAAAAAATATTCTAGAAAACATATGAAGTTTTCAAGAACTATAATATCTTTGAAGTTTTCAGGGTTTATTGCAGATAAAAATAAAAAAAAAACTAGGCAAAAAGCAAGAAAAAGGCACTCGTCTAAATCAAATAGATGCAGACGTAAAAGCAACGGGGTGTAGGAATGGACTAGCAAATGCACAGACATTTATGTTGCCAGGTGGAAGGAAGATGAACGATACCGGACCAAGCATGAACCCACATTTCCTCATTAGCAGAATCGATCGGATCGTTCCATAACTCTGTCGAGGAGTGCCCGGAACACAGGAGGTCGGGTCCAGAAAGAAGGTTGGCCAAATGTAAGGGGGGATATTTCTTGTCTATTGTTGGCCTCTACGGTAGAATCAGTGGGGTAGACTTTCTCCAATACAAGAAGCTGTAACAATATTCCATAAACAAGACTTCATACCATTTTTTGCAAACAATGCAATTAAAAAAAATAGATATGTATCAAATTGATCTAGCGGATCAATTCAAAGAAAACGTTGGATGGAAGACAGATTTGACAAAAACTCTGGTGAAGATTATGAAGGCTGAATCTGGTCAAGCTAATGAAGGTTGAAATAAATTGAAGCTTTCAGGATTCGAAGAAGTGATAACTGATATTCTATAAGGACAGGGATAAAACCCACCTGTAATTCTGTTCAACCCAGAACAACAAAAAACAATGAGTAAACTGGTCCATTTTCAGGAACTAGCCCAGAAACATTTTCATTTTCTGAACATTGTATTGTAGGAAGAGTAGAATCCATTCTTCTCATGCAAAAAGTTGAAACTTGAGATAACTGGACATACAACTTCGACAAAATCAACTTTATCGTGTTGCCTTTTGAGCTAATATCCAATCCTTTGTTTCAAATACTCCATAGCTCGCTGCAACGAACCTCCTAAATGCTCAAAGTTCCTTTGGTTCAAATACTCTGAAACTGCAAAGCGCCAGAGCTAAACACCTGTTGCTTCATATTGGGTAACGTATGGAGCTATGCCCTCCACCGAAGGGCTAATGCAAATAAAAATACATGATCGATGGCCTCCACAAACCGCCATGAGGATTGCAACTTTTGCGCATGGCTTGATGGCCTCCATAAACCACCATGAGGATTGCAACTTTTGCACATGGCTTAAACGTGTCCGATGCAAGGAAACATTTTATGGGCATGCCTACTTGTCAATTGCATTTCAAATGCCTATGTTTACATTATATTTATATGATAGTTTTAATTATATTAAATATTATTTCGTATATAATTTTATGTTACATAATTTTAGCGTTCCTGTGATTCCTTTTCATAATAGATTTTGCTTAATAAGAATACCATGATTATGACCAATTCATTCTTTTTTGTGGTAGCTTGCTCTTGAGAACAAGAGGAGCAGTTCAATAAACATTTTTGCTAACTGTCTATGCATTAAATTCTGGCAAAAAGACATGGTGTTTGCAACCATATTTTCAACAATCTCGATGATCTCCAATTTGGAAAACGAATGCTGCTTTCAGTAGAAAAATTTCTTCGAAGTGGGTGATCCCTGTGTCGATGTAGCCAAACCTAATTGCTTTCAAGACTAAAGCTTGTCTAATCTTAACATTCCTACGTATATTCTCATGTCTTTATATGAATCATATAATGCTAGGTTTTTTTTAAAGTTAGAAGCTCCTCGTTAAATATGAAACCTAGAACTAAAACTAAATTTTTTTCCATTATGTCTGACTAGTGAAAACAATTAATAGACTTTTAAATACTAAATTTCAATATGAAACCTCGATCTGAGCTAGCCGATCAATTCAAAGAAAACGTTGGATGGAAGACTGTTTTGACAAAAACTCTAGTGAAGATTATGAAGCCTAAATCTGGTCAAGCTAATGAAGGTTGAAATAAATTGAAGCTTTCAGGATTCAAATAAATTATACCTGATATTCTATGAGGACAGGGATAAAACCCACCGGTGAATATGTCGTGCAACTGAAGCTGTTGTTACAACTGGAGTCCTTGGCTTAATTGAAATAGATTGTGCAATCGCAGTCCGTGGTGTTACTGAAATAGTTGGCATAAGTAACTGCGCTCCTGGAAGAGGCTGTGAAATTGAAGGTGACAATTTCACTCGAGCTGGTTGGGCTCCTTGATTTGTTAATGCAAATGAGCTACCCTGGCTTGTAGAATTAACAGAGGAATGTTCTCCATTGGCCAATGAAGTGGGTAATATGGGTGCACCTGTTGTCAATTTCCTTGCTTGTTCAATCTGCAAAGTTAATTTCCTTGCTTGTTCAATCTGCAAAGTTACATCATTAGCCCACTTTATCCATGGAAAAATAACATATCAATCAGTTCAAATTGTGTAGTTCAACTGAGGCATAATATAATGACAATAGTGTGGAAGCACCTAAAGAGAGAGAATGAATACTTGTCACAATCCATGAAGATAAAAGGAGGTGCACCAATTCGTGACGTGCTCCTCGGAAATGTGAGAGAAAAGTATTTGATTAATGGAGGAAGACAATACTCTTTCCTGTTTCTCATGATGATTTAAGTTTTTTGAATCACAAGCAGCAAGGGAGTTAGTTCCCATGTCAGGTGCTGGAATATGCATGTTGAATCCAATCAAATGATGAATCTTCTGGGTAAATACATGCTTCTGTTTTCTTTTTTCCATGTTTCAGCCATTGTGACTCCACCTTTTCTGTCAACTCTTGCATATGAATATTTTTTTATTCAATATCTTCTTCAGACAATTCGGATCAAACTCGAATTCATTTGTTGATTTCCGAATTCATTTGTTTATTTCTGTGAGGAGAGAATCGTTTCTCTGCTCGATGATATCGTAATTAAACTATCTGGCCTTGTTTCTCCTCTTCCATCGCCCTGGAGGATTCCAGATGCTTGTCGAGAGTATTCAAGGAGTTTTCAACTCTCCATTTTATTCCTCACCTCCTCAGTCTGGCATCTCGGTGATCAATTCTTGCACCAAAACTTTGTTGCATTTTGCGAGTCTGGCATCTCTGTGATCAATTCTTGCAGCAAATATTTGTTGCATTTTGCGATGGGTGGTTGCATTTTGCTGTGCCTGAATCGTTGTGCCTGAACAGTTCCTTCTCTACAGTTCATCCTCTTGGTCGTGGGATACAAAGTTTACTGCCTTCCCCCTCCAGCCACCCGTGAATACTTTATGCTTCAGTGATGCCACTTGGAGACAGGTCTAAACACAAGTGTTTGGCATGTATAAAGAAGCAACAAGTGAATGTTATTTGTGGCTCATTCTCCAGCTAAAGTAGGATCTTTATGGTTTAAACGATGGCTAAGGTAGACCTTTGAATAAATTTTTACCTAACTCGCAAGCTGCTCCCTAGTTATATACAATAGCAGTAAATCATGTGGCAGGCACTTTTAGCATAAAGCTTCCTTTAACGCTAGCATATGTTGGAACACTTGCAAATCTTTGAAATAAGAACAAAGCTTATGTTGGGTATCCAGGGTTGAATCTCGTCCCTTCCCTATAAGATAAGATAGTGTTGAAATTACGGTAAATATTGGGGCGAGAGAACTTTTAAAAAAGAAACAACATTACAAATGACATTTGCAGGGTACAATTATAAAACTATAATTTCAGGTGCAAAAGAACACAGACAAGAGTCTATCTAGAGGAGGCAATTGTCCTATGCCATAAAAAGTGCAGAAAGCATGACCTCAGATGTATTTCTAATGGGATGCAATTAGACAGGAAGCTCAATGGACTACAGAAAACCATCATGAACATTAATGAAAATAATAGAATTTTTGAGTTGTCAATGTGAGACAATTACAATGAAACAGATCTAACATATTGGAAGCCAGAGATTAGTTCATTTGTTCGCAAACAAAAATCTTTCCTCCTATTGATATAGTTATTCAGATATTTATTGGTATTCTTGTCAAAATTCAGACATTCAAAACATCAGTCTCGTTGCCAAATAACTAGTTTATGTCTAAGAGTGAATGGCAACAGTTTTGCCTGTGTGCAACGCATGCTTCTGAGGTTGTAGGTTCTTGTTCCATATTGTCCAATGATGTCTATGAAAATACCTGTTCCATGTTATTCAATTAGATTGCAGATTGTTCTGGAGTGTTTCTGGACTTGGAAGTAAATATTAACATATAATATTGCTTGAACATTTATTTTCTAGTCCTCAAGAAGAGTTTATTGGCAAGACAAAAAAGAAATATTTGATTCAAAGGCCAAGATTTAACAAGAAACAAATCAGTATCAAATAAGAAGTGCATTTACAAGATGAGGGATTACAATGATCTCCATAATGCAAACGGAA